>OZ010715.1:23494358-23548284 GCA_963932345.1 Ophion ventricosus | reverse complement strand
TTCTCTCTCTTTCTCTCTCATCTCTCTCTCTCTCTCTCTCTCTCTCTCTCTCTCTCTCTCTCTCTCTCTCTCCCTCTCTCTCAATTTATAAAGCTCACCTTCCAAAGGAGCGCAGATCGAGAGCTCATAAGGCCAAAGTGTCGAGTACGAGAAGATCGCTCTCCGAGATAGAGTACTCTCCCGTATAAATTTGCCACACACGTTCATCAAAAAGATCTGTAAATGGTACGCATGCGACGCCGTATATACGATCGAATTTTGCGCACGAACGCACGCGCCCCCACACCGGTAATAATATCTCAAGAATAAATGTTTTTTTTTCTCTACACGCGTTCAAATTTCACCTAAATTCCGAATTGAAGTTCTTTGTTCTGCGCGCAATTCGAAAATTGCATTTTTCGGGATCCGCGTGAATAAGCGAATTATAAACATTTATTTGGTAGTGCAGGTCAAGTTGGGCTTGAGACTTCCCTTCGTTGGTTTTGGTTATTATCAGGCCTTGTAGTTTTTTTTGGTTTGTTTTCATAACGTCGTCAACACCCTGCATTCGGGAAGGATCTGTAAATTTTTTATTGGGGGCTGAATCACCAAGCTCATAGAAAAAGAAACGTAGTGTAAATAATCCTTTCGATGACGACAGGAATCTAATCCGGGACCGGCGGAATGTCAGGCCAGAACTCAATTGACAGTATTACTGATTACTTTTTTTTTCATCTATCTACGTATGTTCTAGGTATCGAAAAACATGGAAAATGCAGCAAATTATTTGATAGAGATAATGAAGATGGGGAAAGAAACATGGCCGAAGAATGCTACAAAGAGGGAGCGAGAGGAGTGCTAAATTGAAACCTAATCAAATGGAGAGAGAGGAAGTCAAAAATACAATAGAGAAAATAGGAGAGGGAAACATATGAAGAGCGATAGCAGACGACGATAGAGGGAAAATTGAAAGGATAATAGAAAGGGGTAAGAAAAATCGACCAAGAACACCCACAAAATTGGAGCACAATTGAAAAATCAACGTATTGCCGACAACACAAAAACAGGAAAAATACGATAGAGACAGGAAAGTATTGGGAGGATTTAAATACAACAGAAGAAACTGAAGAAACTTGGGCGAGATTAAGATGTGTAAATGTGGAACTCAGGGGTATATTGATAACAAGTGCAAGATTTGTAGAAAAAAAGTAGAAAACTTAGTGCATATGTATGTACGTGCAAAAAAGCCAAGGAGAAAATTAAAAAAGAAATAATAGAAAACCTGGAAAAATGGATAGGAGACAAAGAGGGAGAACAAATGAACAGGAAGATACAGATGCCGCTGTCAAAGAAGCCTGTGACTCACGAATTGGAAAAATTGTAAAAGAGGAAAAGAATGCGAGAGGAAACGAAAAGGAAAACGACAGTAGAGTACGAGATGTATAAATTAAGTAATGAGACTGATGTTTTTCAATTTTTTTACTCGAATAGAATTACAATTCAATATTGGCTCCCTCAAAATAATTGCCTTGGGAAATCAAACATCGCTGGAGACGGTTCTTCCAATCCTCATAGCAGTGCTGGAACTCGGATACTGGAATAGCCTTCAGCTGGTCAGTTACAGCCGTCGAGTGTCCCAAAATGACGTCCCTTGAGGTGATTTTTCAATCTCGGGAAGAGAAAAAAGTCACAAGGATCGAAGTCAAGCGAATAAGGAGGCTGAGGAGCCACAGGAATATGTTTACTGCCCAAATATTCGTTTATTGAAATTGCTGTGTGACGAGGCGTATTGACGTGATGTAACACCCAGTTGTTTTTGATGTTTCGTCTTACGCGCACGCGCCGTTTTCAAAGTTTTCGATCATTCTGACTGTCAACGGACGATCTGAACGCACAAGATCTCGGATTCTGTCAACAGTTTCATCGGTTCTTGAAGATGACGGCCATCCGCTGTGTGGTTGATCTTCAATTGACTCCCTTCTGAAAATGCCTTAAACCATCGAAAAACCTGGGCCCTTGACAAAACACTGTTTCTGTATTCCTGCTGAAGTTTTGCAAAAGTTTCCGTTGCACTGTTTCCAAGTATGAAGCAAAACCTGATAGCACACCCCCGACTAGAAATTGACGTTGGGTTTTTGTACAGTTCATTGCTGGGTCAACCCAATTCCTTGTTGGGTCATTATCGGGCTTCCCTATCAGGTTCTTATAGGGTGTGTAACGATCTTCTAGGGTTTTCTTTGGGTTCTGTCAGGTTTTGCCTCGGGTAAGACCAATTTTTTGTTGGGTTCTTATCGGGCTAACCTAACCGGTCCTACCAATAACCCATTGAAATCAGTAGCGTTGCATGGATTTTGGTTGGGAATTTTTTAGAACGTTATAAAAATTTGTTGCATGTAAAGTCGTGTTCACGCACTTTATAAGATTTTCTCTGATGCCAAAATATACAAATTCACCCCTTCCGTCGACGGCGAGTTGTTCGATGACGCGGTTCGTTTTATTCGTACCTAGGAATGTTTTTACACTCTTCGGTAAATTCGGATAGTCCTGTTTTCTTAAAATATTGAGCAACAGTTGTAAGCGCGAGTGGGGGATTGCTGGGGTTCGCAGAGCCCATTTTTTGATATTTTCGAGTGTGTCGAATTCTCCATTTTCACTCGCTGCTTCTTCATCGTTATCATCTGCATGGTGCCCAACATTATCATCGTCGAAAAAGTTATCTTCATCACTGTTTTCCACTACTACACGATTAAATTCCTCTCTTGGCTGTTCTTCGGTTTGTTCATTGTCACTGTGCCTAACTTCAAAATCACTGTCACTGTGCCTAACATCAAAATCATTGTCACTGTGCCTAGCCCCAAAATCTTTCGGTCGTTCATCATTCGACTGTTCTTCAGTCTCCCAATTAGACGTTTCAATTGATAAGCGATTGTTTTTTGCTGATAAATCGCGAAGGGCACGATATTTTCTTACTCGTAATCGAGTTAATTCTTTGCTTTGCCTGGCTCTCAACATTTTATGCGTACACCGATTCTCTCTCTTCCTCTATATATATTTTTTTTTATTGGTGTGTTCCAATGGTACGCGCCTTTTGCGCTTATTACCAGTCCCATATTTTTTTTCATTCCTTCCAGTACCCCCCCTTGTTACCTAACCCCCGTTGCGGCTACAGCCGACTTACGCTACACTATACCGCATTTGCCGAGGGTACGGGGAAACTGTGGAAAACCCGTACCGGTATAGACGGCCCTGTATTCTCTGATTCCTTGGCATACAGACCTTTTGCTCAAGGTATGTACACCAAGGCCTCGGAAAAACGGCCTCCCGCTCACTCGTTGATGCGCCAGCCAGAGCACGGTTAAGGGGTCACCGCACCAAGTATTGACCCCGTCCGAGGCTGCTTGACATCAGTGATCGCCCAAGTCGCACCCCGACCGCCCAACCACGAGCGTCGGTTCTCTTCCTCTATATATATGCCGTTTCAAGTTTTCATCCCCACCTCCTCCAATCCACAGATAGGTAAGACAAAATTTTAAGGTATTGTTTACTTTCAAAACAAAATACCGCACAACAAAATAAAATGAAAAATTAAGTTCCGAATAAAAATGAAAAAAATTCCGAATAAAAAAATAAGAAAAGTTCTACAATGAAAAAAAAAATCTCATAAGATCCACTTATTATTGCAGTATCTATCAAAAATGTATTTGTATATCTATTTATTAAGTATAAGGTTTATATGTTCACCTATGACTCATGTGGTTACCCCTAAATAAACATTGTTGGGACCATACATCATTACCTTATCCAAACCGCAGATGGGATAACCCTGTTAAAACGTTATAAGGACGTTATCGGTACTCCCCATCGTAGGGTTGTCCCAATACTATCTTTATCAGGACCTTGAGAGGCATTCCCTATTTAGGGTTCACCTGAAAAGGTCCTTATGCCGTATAGGGTTATCCCTATGAAAATTTCTAGTCGGGCCGTTGCTCGAAATTAATGTCACTCGTTTTCAGAAAGCACTAGAAAAAACTGTTTCACGAAAAAAATCGCTACGGACAACCAAATGACTCTAGCGAGTTCGAAGTCCTACTGAAGGCGTATCACATGGTCACCTGCCGCCCCTCCAAATCCAAACATATATGTAGGATTTTCTATGTAAACACCATAAAGGGGTATACCTGGAATAATAAAATTAACTAACTATAAATATATTACAAATATTTTATAAGTATAATTATAATGTATTATAAATTCATTATAAATATATTATAAATATATTATACCTAGAATTATACCTAGAATATATTTATATTATACCTAGAATGAATATATTAATATTCATTCTTTCTAGAATATATATAGTCTCTCTCTTTCTCTCTCTCTCTCTCTCTCTCTCTCTGTCTCTCTCTCTCTTTCTCTCTCTCACACACACTTTTTTTGATACTTTCCAATATTTATTTTTAATTTTGGTTTGCTATTTTCCTGTTTAATTGTTTTCGGATTCTTGAGGGCCACGTCTAATTAAAATATTCAATTATTATCGTTATTTTTATCACTTTTTTGATATTTATTTATGTTTATTTGCTTATTTGATTTCGTAAATTTTATTTGATTCAAAAATTATTTTTTTATTCATGCGCTTATTGTCTAGATTATAGGATATAGTTTATTTTAATTTGCCCCAAAAGCATGCTACAGTGCTTAATAAATCAAACCAAATCAAATCAACTCTCCATCGCTCTCCCCCTCTATTTTGTCACTCGTTTTATTCAGTACCGCGTGAATTACGATTATTTACCGAGTGCACAACACGAGCTGACACCCGAGCGTCGAGATTGTTTCTATATTTATTTGCGCCCGTTCGTCGGAAATGCGTTTCACGAGGCCGCCTCTCGCAACGCGGCCCTCCCAAGTGCGTCCTGAAGAAAAATGAATGAGAGACAAAAAAGGAAGAAAAAAAAACAAAAGAGAACGGAGTGAAGAAAGAAAGAAAAGAAAAAGGAAACAAAAATTAATACAGAAAGAAATAAATAAAGAGAGCTTGGAAAGGAGGTCTTGAAAGCGATTCTCGAATCGTGCGCGTTATCGGTATCCTTCTCGTATCTCCGAGTCACGCATATGAAATAAATATACACGCTCGCGCACGCTTATAATCTACTGTAAGGGTGGTTTAAGAAAAAAATGTTGTATTACTGATGGGTAGACGGGCGTAATTTACGTTATTTATGAGGTTAGGTCATTTTAGTCACGACATTATGTTCCTTTATGGTTTGTACATCGCAAAAAGCACATGATAGAATTTTATATATGGAGATATGTATATATTGGGTGAAGTAAAAAGTTCTGAGCGTTTTCCGCTAGATGTCTTTAGTGAGCCATATCTCACGGTGTATACATCGCATCGGGTCATACTATACGGCTATTTAAAGGTGACAGTACGCTTCAAAAAAAGTTCTTTGACAGTTTTGTGTTTGGTGAAGCCAGTTGTGTGTTACAGCGTTCCAAAAAGGAGGTAAAAAACGAGAAAATTCGATACATTCTTCAGTACCACTATGACCAAGGTGAAAAGGCGGAGCAGGCGGTCAAAAAAGCTTGTGCTGTTTTTGGAGCCAATACAGTATCGAGTGCAACAGCAAAGCGGTGGTTCCAACGATTCTATTCTAGTAATATGGACGTCGAAGATGAGGCACGCTCTGGTAGGCCAATCGTCGAAAATGTCGATAAAATCATGGAAATCGTCGAGTCGGACCGGCATGTGAGCATTTATTCCATTGCCCAGCAACTGTAGATTAGCCAGAAAATCGTTTGGAAACATTTGCATAAGGTAGATCTCAAGAAGAAGCTCGATGTATAGGTGCCACACGAATTGACGCAAAAGAACCTTTTGGACCGAATTGATGCCTGCGATTCTTTGCTGAAATATAACGAAATCGAGCTATTTTTGAAGCGGATGGTGACTGGCGATGAAAAATGGGTCACATACGAGAACAACAGCCGAAAAAGATCGTGGTCCAATCGCGGTGAGCCGGCCCAAACGATCGCCAAGCCCGGATCAACGGCCAAGAAGGTTTTGCTGTGTGTTTGGTGGGATTGGAAGGGAATCATCCACTATGAGCTGCTCCCATCGGGCCAAACACTCAATTCGGACTTCTACTGTCAACAACTGACCAGATTGAAGCAGGCGATCGACCAGAAGCGACCAGAATTGGCCAATAGGAAGGGTGTTGTGTTCCATCAAGACAACGCCAGGCCACACACATCTTTAACGACGCGCCAGAAGCTCCGAGAGCTTGGATGGGAGGTCCTATCGCACCCGCCATATAGTCCAGACCTGGCACCAAGCAATTGTCACCTTTTCAAGCATTTGCAAAATTTTCTTGATGGTACAAAACTGGCCTCAACAGAGCCTTGTGAAAATGAGCTGGTCAAGTTTTTTAACAATAGGGACGAGGACTTCTTCAATCGCGGAATTATGAAATTGCCTTCAAAATGGACAAAAGTTATCGAACAAAACGGCGCATATTTGATCTAAATCGAATAGTCCTAACTATGTTAATTTCATCGTCGAAATAAAGCGAAAAAAACGCTCAGAACTTTTTATTTCATCTAATATTAGGGTGGTCCATTTTTTTTTGCGGGCCATCCAATCAAATTGTGATAAATAGAGAAAAAAAAATATCGTAAAGGCTCCCTATAATAGGAAAATATTAAGAGGTCCTGGGTTTAAACAAAATTATTCTGAAAATGAATGATTTATATTTTTTCCAAACTATTTGTTGGAATAAAAATTTGTTTATACTTTTTATAACAATGTAACTTTATCTCAATTCTTTATAGCATGTGCAATCGTACTGATATTGAAATTTGGCATGTTTTTCCGATGTTCGCATACGACTAAAAGCAGATACTGTTTCTATTCTTCATCATGTGTAATAGCCCGATTATATTATTTTATAAGGGCAACTCCTCGCTCTGCTGTGTCGTTTACTATACGGAATTCTTTGCAAATAGCGAAACACTTTAAAAAGCTTTAATAACTTTTCTACTCCAGTGGGTCCCGAGGAAGAAAAGTTCGGTTCTATTTTTATAATTTAAAAAAATTGCAAGCTACAAGCAGTTACAAAGTCTGCCAATCAGACGTTAAGAAGGCTGTGGACTGTTATATCAGCTTTCACTTGACGACTGGCACTCCCTGGACGTACTAATGATTCAGTTATTTCGCGCTTCGTCTTAATTGGAACGTCGTCATCGAAAAAAGACAAACAGATTAATTCTTCTGACAGATACCATAGATGGTTCATGAACTTTTTTAGGATGGTAGTAGCCACTTTAAGGTAGTACTTTCGCCAAGGCGTTTTTCTATAGATTTTTAAAATTTATTTCGAGCACTCATTCTGGACACTATTCAATGATGACCTCCAAAATTGCAAAAGGATTCACCGTTTCGTTTTCGCGATATTGGCAATCAAAGATTTTATGGTTTTACGCGTGTTCTTATGGAGAGCAGTGGAAAATTTCACATTTCACGCAATAACTTCGAAACTTTTCTACAGATTTTTATTTTATTTTCAATTACAGAAGAACATACGACGAAGTGGGTAAAGAAAAATCATGAATTTCGACCGTGTAGTTTCAGAGATATAGCGATTTAAATTCAGTAATGTTTAGCGACGCTAGTGCCACGAAGCAACTTGCGCAGGCTACAACTAAATTACAGTAGTGTGTGCATATCCGTATACGCAGAGTATCAACGTATTAATAGCAGGGATGGATAGTCCGATACAAAAGTGAGGCTTAGGTAAATATTATATTAGGCGTTTTCATCAGTACTTTATAAGTTTTTGCATCTCGATAAGATGTACAATCAACATTATAAGGATATTTCGCAATATTTCGAAGCTTTCATCGATTAAGTGGAGAATAAACTTTTCAACGTGACTGTGGCGAGACTACTATCTTCAATCCAATATGCCTGAAAAATAGGATGGCCTAAAACTTTTGCACGCAACTATATACAATGGGAAAGGATATTTCAGCCACTTCATACCTAGGAAGTGTTAAAGATTAGCCTCGAAATGGCCTTTGTATATACATGCTCAAATTTACGTAAATGTGATTTTCAAAATATTGGAATTTACATAATGTTGAGTATGGGGACTGTATACGGACCTCGAAGTCGAAGGTCTTCAAAGTCACTTTCTCGCATAGATGCGTCACGTGTGGAGAGGTCGACAAAAGTGTAAACGCCCCTGGAGTTCCATTTTCCTCGTATATACGTATAATATTCCTTAGGTACGTATTATACATATACATATATGTATTTATATATTTATATATAAATCTATATACAGTATTTTTCTCTGGTTGGATCCCCTTCGCCCCAGCGAGTTATTTGTCCCGACCAGCTATATATTTTATACGTGAGCTTTTATAAGGTAGTTTTATGTCAGGTCTGACTCTCGCACCTGTTGCTTCGGTTCACCGCACTAAATCGAAGCTCTCTCGCTCTTCGTCTCTCTCTCTCTCTCTCTCTCTCTCTCTCCTCTCTCTCCTCCTCTCCTCTCTCTCTCTCTCTCTCTCTCTCTCTCTCTCTCTCTCTCTCTCTCTCTCTCTCTCTCTCTCTCTCTCTCTCTCTCTCTCTCTCTCTCTCTCTCTCTCTCTCTCTCTCTCTCTCTCTCTCTCTCTCTCTCTCTCTCTCTCTCTCTCTCTCTCTCTCTCTCTCTCTCTCTCTCTCTTTCTCTCTCTCGCTCTCTCTCTCTCTTTCTCTCTTTCTCTCACTCCGTCGCCCTCGTTCTCCGTCCCTTTCTCTCCCCATCTCTTTCCAACGAACCCTCGTGCCCGCCACTTTCACCTCTCGCAATCCTCCCTCCTTCGATGCTGCAGCCGTGAAGCGTCAAAAAGGGGATGATGTCGCCGCGAAATTGAAATTTGATAAAGCGTAACGTATAGATACTCGATCTGGATGGGTATTTACAAAATTTCATGGGTATACACAAGGATTCTTGATTTTTTGCATGCAAACTCCGTCCCCACGCGTTGGGGTGACGAGGAGTTCGAATGGACCAAAGACATCATGTGGTGGTGATTGATTCCAGTATTCATAGGGGACGTCCGGGCAAAGTGAACACTTTAAGCTTTCCGTGATTATTGCTGATAATGTATAATAGAGAAAATTAAAACAATTATCTGAGATTAATCTTTATTTAATCAACTTTCGAGACGCGTTAACAATTTTCCCTAAATTCTAGTTTAATCAGTTGCTACAAATCAAATAACAAAAAATGTCGAAGTATCCACTTTGCCCGAGGCCCCAGGGTAAAGTGGATACGCCATAACGGCAAAGTAGATAACAACAAAGAAATCTTTGGAAACGTAAGTTACTAAAAAAATGATCTGTATAAGGTACCGTATGCTAACTCGTACTTTTTAGCCGTTTCTTTGATGGATTCTCCGGCTTTACATGAATTTATTGCTGTTTGCATGACGTCTGCACTTCAAGAACTTTGCGACGTCTTTTTTTTGGATTTATTAATCATCTGAAATGAAATATGCAGATTATTAAATATAATGAAATTTTTTTGCGATCACCAGGGCAAAGTGAATACGGTATTCACTTTGCCCTATTCGCTTTGCCCCGCGTGGTCACTCCTGATCTTATCCCGTTTCAAATAAAAACTATTGCTTTGGGTCTCATTTTCTATACAGTGTATAAAGCTACATGAACATACATTGTAACCACCCAAAAACAAAGGACGATAAATAAATAACTTTCTTTTTATTAGCAAAATACTTACCTTGATGAATCAATATTTTTCAAGCAAAAACACAAATCGTCGTCTCCTGGACGGCGCGTGATACGGCCACTCACCAAAGTATTTGCCACGTACTGGGTGACGATGGGCGAAAGTTTACTTTGCTCGGTGTACTCGCTTTACCCGGACTTCCCCTACTTTATTCTCTCGTGTAGCATTACTTTTTTCTTTCAATTGTTTACTGCTATGTGATACTTGGTGTGTGTGGTATTTTTTTGTACGACATACGTATGCATTTTTAATTGATTGGGTTGGCGACTCGGCGAAGACACCTGTCTGATCTTCTGTTGGGCTGAAGACTTCTCTCGTGCACTGGGAACTCAGAATTTCTCGTCATTGCGGACCTCATAGTAACTCTTGTTTTTTCAACCTTTCGAACACCGACCTACACTCCAAGAGTGTTGTTTTAATGCAGCTACTGTCTTATTACCTTGTGGTTACTTTTTACATATCTCCAAGTGTGTAATTTCAGGATTCGCTCCATGCATGTTGTATCACACACTTAAGAGTATTATTTCTATGAGTAGGGGAGAGTGGGGTACAATGTATCATGGGGCACTGTGAGCTAGATGCGATTTCTCGGAAGTTTGTAGCTCGTAAATTCCGAATTTTTTTGTGTTGGACCGCGATTTATATTTGGTCTCGTCAGGCGTAAAACAAAGTCCATAGCAGTTCACAAAGAATTATTGAATATTAAAAATTGATTTGAGGCTTGGAAAAAAATATTTCGCTCTCCGGAAAAACGTAAAATGTAACGTAACTTTCTGTAGCGGCTTGGGTTTTCAGATGAGCTCAGTGACTTGTGTTTTTCTATTCGTAGTTTAATTAATAGTTATTTTTATCAATATTCAAATATTTAACGAGTGGGGTACAATGTATCACCGAGATGTGGGGCACAATGTCCCGACTCCCAATGAGGAAATAAAGAAGTGACGACGCTCCGAAGAAACGTATTGTGTCACTGGCCAACTGTGTCACTGTGTCAACGACGTGCGATTTCTTGGAGGTTTGTAGCCCGTAAATTCAGAATTTTTTTGTGTTGGACCGTGATTTATCTGTTATGTATGTTATCTATGTTAGAAAAATATAAGAGTTTCAACCGCCTCATTGTACCCTACGTTTCGCAGTAGTTGACACACTGTACCCACCTATATGATACATTGTACCCCACCCATGAGGTACAATGAGCCAAGCGGCAATTTTTTTTCTATCCCATTATTTTGGTATTTTCAATCTTTTTGCAAAAAAATATGGGATCTTCATTGTACGCCCAAAGGTCTATAAAATGGGTTATGACCTTGTTTTTCTAATCAGACTACCTTGATTAGAGTAAAAATTCGTTAGAAAAAGACTGGCACACTGTACCCCACCTTCTCCTATTTGGTGTGTTGTTTGATTATTTTTTTATACACTACATACGGGTTTTTTTAAGGCTTTACATCCCGTCTACTAAATGCATAGAATATTTCGTAATATCCAAAATAAAGTGAAATACTCAACTCAGAGTCCTACATCAATGATTTTTAAATATAATTCGTCGTTCATTCGTCCTGAAATGATTTTTTTTTCGAAGAAAATATTTCGCGTACACATGGAATCGGACCTACAACCTATCTGCATATTTGACTATTTGACCTTCTGACTATGTTCTCCATTTCACGTATAAAACTATTCGTGATATATATATATACAGTTGCGTGCAAAAGTTTTCGGCCATCCTATTTTTCAGGCATATTGCATTGAAATAAGACGTTTGGGTAAAAATTAACGAGTTATTCACTTATATTTGAAAATAATAAATTATATGCATAGATAATATTCTTAAATACTTAATTGTCGAGCACATTTTATTTAACGAGTGTACAAAAGTATTCGGCCAGATACTATTGCGTGTGAAAAACATAACAACATTTTTCGAAAATAACAAAACGAGATTCGACCTTCTTCACTTGACTCAGTACTTTGTTGCCATGCCCTTAGCAGCGATAACTGCGGCACATCGACGAGGTATGGACGCTATTCATTGTGAGATTCCTTCCTGTGTCAAGTTTTCCCACTCATGTGGCAAATGATTCCACAATTCCGTCTTGTTAGAGTGATTTTTTGTTCCAAAACGATGTTTTAGGTCTTTCCGCTTTGTCTAAGACGCATTTGAGTCTGCAATGACACATGTTGAATGATTCGAATAAGACGTGTATACATTTTCACACCTAAGTGTGAAAATTTAATGCGGTTCGCGTGTTTTAAACTGCACATCAAATACGTTTAGATTTTCTGTAACAAATATAATCACGTTGTTTCAAGTTACATGTGGCATTTACACGTGATAATTCCTAGAATTACATACCTAACGTTGTAACAGATGAGAAAATAATTGTCATCCTCGACGTCACAATCTGACGCGACCCCTCAGGTATGGTATTGCATGCTATTTTTATTTAAGCTAAAATATTTATATTAAACAATAAAATTAAATAAAATCGTGCGAAATCCCTGGTGGCCGTCGAACCGGCGCACGAATAAAATTCGACGAGTTTCGTTGGTGAGACGGATCAAACGAGCTCGATATAGGATAAGACACTTCGCTCTTATCCGTAGAAGAGGCGAGAAGTCAACCACGAGGGGCTTCGCCTCATTGGGCCTAAGAAACTTGTGGAATTATTGCGAAATTATATTTGTGAACACTGCGTGTAAGGCATTATTGGGAGAGTGTAATAAAACTCTCATCTGTAATAAAAACAATTTAAAACAAGTTGGTCGTTCGTGTGGGTGGTCCATTGTTGCGAACCTCCAAGGATGAACCACAACGAAAAATCAAGCAGACTTGTATTCGCAGGTTTGGGTATCTCGGATGACATTGGATACTCGTGTTTCATAGTTGGTCCTCCAGGCGAATCCGCCCTGAAAAGACGTAATTGATAAACGTATTCCTCAATCCGTATTAGTCCGGTAGGCTAATTGGCGCCCAAATTAAGTTATTTATAAAAAAATAGAACCCTGACGGCTGATGGACCACGGCCGCGTCAGGTAGTAACCTGTCTCAATAAAAAAGGAGAAATCGATCTGTCTCAACGTGTAACATATAACACACATGGATTTGCAGTGTAGTCTGTATTCCGGAAGGAACCACTATTTTTGGGTTCCGCACAATCAGGCTCGCCGAAGAAGCATTTGGAAAAACTCATCATCGCCGTTGCACATCAAATCAAACACCGTTGGAAGTCCGGGCTGTTCATTTTACGAATCGCCATCAGACGTTCGCTTTGTCTTCTTCAACTGACAGGTTGTCGCCTCGGACGTTGCGAGAATCACATTCGAGTGCATGGAGTCTCGCGAAAAGATGAAAAGTATTGCCTCGTCGAGCTGGGGCCCCGATTGCTATCATTTTTCCTAGTGGACCATTTGCGTGATCTGGTTATGCGTAAAAGAAATCCCACAATGGGAGTGTCAACACCTCGTCCTCTCGCGTTTCTTCACGTCGGTGAACATGACCGACCGGTATGATTCTTGTACCTTGTAACTCGGCGATCAAGTAGTTAAATTTGTACGGACATGAGTTTCTTGTCTAGAATCGGGGTCGGAGGCCATCCGAGAGATTACACGGGCCGGCGAGGAGGGGGGGAGGTTGACTATGGGGAGTTCGGGATCGTTACAGTTTCGATCGAGGAGCTGGACGCTCAGCGGCCCTACAGCATCTTCGGAATGAAAAGAGGTGGAAGACAAAGAGAGAGAGAGTGAGAGAAATCGAAACGAGCGCGAAGGCTCATCGTCGGTATATCGAAGGAGGATGTGCACAAGCTCACCATACGGATCGAAGGGAACGCGATTAATAATTGCTGTAACTACGATCGTTGATCCGATGACCCCCTCCAGATCGTTTCGCGGAGGTCGTGCGCGAATAACGCCCACATGAGAAAGGAAAAGGCAGCAACGGCAGCACACCACAAGAATAAGAAGAAGCTCTCTCGCGGGAACCCGCGAGATTCTTCACTCACGATCGCGCGCGCGCGCGCGGGACGAGAAGAGGATCCTGAATACGTCCACCGTGTACACGTACGAGGCTTTCTTTATATACACGTGTAACCGGGCAAATTCAAAGTATACGATGAGGTAGAATATCCTCCATCGGCCTCCATCGGTACAATACACATTCGCGTGTTTTCAAGTGCCAAACATTTCGAAAGATTTGTCTTGTTTTCAATCGCTCATTCTTACAGATTCCGTTTTCACTTAATTGCATAGGTTGCACCGTCATCGTTATTATTTTTAGCATGTTTTTGAATTATGCAACATATTAATATATTGGGTTAAGTAATAACTTCTGAGCGTTTTCCGCTAGATGTCTTTAGTGAGCCATATCTCACGATGTATACATCGCATCGGGTCATACTATACGGCGATTTAAAGGTGACATTACGCTTAAAAAAAAGTTCTTTGACAGTTTTGTGTTTGGTTCAGCCAGTTGTGTGCTACAGCGTTTCAAAATGGAGGTGAAAAAGAGAAAATTCGATACATTTTTCAGTACCACTACGACCAGGGTGAAAAGGCGGAGCAGGCGGCCAAAAAAATGTGTGCTGTTTATGGAGCCAATACAGTATCGAATGCAACAGCAAAGCGGTGGTTCCAACGATTCCGTTCTGGTAATATGGACGTCGAAGATGAGGCACGCTCTGGTAGGCGAATCGTCGAAAATGTCGATAAAATCATGGAAATCGTCGAGTTGGACCGGCATGTGAGCACTTATTCCATTGCCCAGGAACTGAAGATTAGCCAGAAAACCGTTTGGAACCATTTGCATAAGGCTGGTCTCAAGAAGAAGCTCGATGTATGGGTGCCACACGAATTGACGCAAAAGAAGCTTTGGGACTGAATTGATGCCTGCGATTCTTTGCTGAAACGTAACGAAATCGACCCATTTTTGAAGCGGATTGTGACTGGCAATGAAAAATGCGTCACATACGAGAACAACAGCCGAAAAAGATCGTGGTCCAATCGTGGTGAGCCAGCCCAAACGATCGACAAGCTCGGATTAACTGCCAAGAAGGTTTTGCTATGTGTTTGGTGGGATTGGAAGGGCATCATCCACTATGAGCTGCTCCCATCGGGCCAAACACTCAATTCGGACCACTCATGTCAACAACTGATCAGATTGAAGTTGGTGATCGACCAGAAGCGGCCAGAATTGGCCAATAGGAAGGGTGTTGTGTTCCATCAAGACAACGCCAGGCCGCACACATCTTTAACGACGCGCCAGAAGCTCCGAGAGCTTGGATGAGAGGTTCTATCGCATCCGTCGTATAGTCCAGACCTGGCACCAAGCGATTGTCACTTTTTCAAGTATTTGCAAAATTTTCTTGATGGTACAAAACTGGCCTCAGGAGAGGCTTGTGAAAATGAGCTGGTAAAGTTTTTTACGAATAGCGACGAGGATTTCTTCAATCGCGGAATTATGAAATTGCCTTCAAAATGGACAAAAGTTATCGAACAAAACGGCGCATATTTGATCTAAATCAGATAATCCTAACTATGTTAATTTGATCGTCGAAATAAAGCGAAAAAACGCTCAGAACTTTTTACTTCATCTAATATATTGTCTTGGACAGTAATGATAGCCTGGGAATATTATTATTATTCACAGGCTGTATATTATTATAGAGGGTATCTCAAAATGACCTGACATTTTAATTAGTTAAAAAACGTATTATTTATTTGTAAAGTACGAATATTTATATTTTAATATAAGGTACGAACATGGAGGTTATTCGTGGAACACAGTATCTGATAAATGGTCGCCTCGTCCCTGTTTGCAAACGTTCACTCTTTTATCAAATTTTCTATAACATTTTGGCATAATTGCGGTCTAATTAAATTAACCCTACAACTCATGACTGGGGTCCGTTCGCACCCCAATATTTTTTTAAATATGAGGTATTTGCCGATATTTTTCCATTTTTCAGTTTTGTAATGGATTTGTTACTAAGTAAATGTTAATCAAATCAAATGTCGCGCACACCATTCACTTTATTATTAAAAAATAATGAAAAAGATCATGTATGATAAAGTCCATTTATCTCCGTAAGACCAGTTTTATGATCAAGAAACGCGTGGGGTGCATATATACTCCAGTCATGCGTTTGAAGGTAAAAAAAATGAGTCATCAGTTCTAGGGTTAATGATGCGTCCAATTGCTTCCTGTCAGGAAACCCCCCAAAAAAAAGAAGTCCAATGGCGTGAAATCGCACGATCTTGGTGGCCAATTCACATCGCCGCGTCGCGAGATAACAAGACCATGAAACTTCGTCTGCAATAACTGCATTGTTTTTTTAGTGAATTTTCACAATTTATATGCGTTGCACGATCGTGTAATTCTCCACGACTAAATCTCAATACTTCCTGATGCCAGTTGTCAAAGATTAGTACTCTATGTTCGCCACAAAAAAAAATGGTGCGCAATTTGAAATGTCAGGTCATTTTGAGACACCCTTTATGATAATAATAATAGTAGAAATGTATAGTTATTGTATTATTCTTATTCTTCCTGATTATAACTATATTATTATTATTCTTGACACTTTATACAAGTTTCGGCATGTAGTCGACACCTATTATACCCATTATTATAATTATTATTGGGTCCATGCGTAATTCCGTAGCGAAAATCGAGTAAATTTCAAAAGCAAAATATTTACCAAAAAAAGCGATTTTAATCAACTAAATATGTACCATTCTGTTCAACGACTTTCTGCCATCTCTCCACGAGCTTCGTTATCCGTTTTTTTTAATAGAAGTCCTGAGATTTTTGGGCAAAGAAGTCATCCAAGTGGTTTTTGAGGACGTCTAGGAACTGAAGGTTTTATTATTCAAACTCTTCTGTAGCGCCGGGATAAGTGATAGTCTGAAGGTGCGAGGCCCGAACTATTCAGTGGGTGCACCAAAACATCTCAACCAAGCCGCAATAACTTTTTCCAGGTCATCAAGGAAACGTGTGGTCTGGCGCTTTTCTAGTGGAACACTACGCCCTTTTTGTTCATCAATTCTGGCCGCTTCTGATCGATTGCTCGCTCTAATTTGGCCAATTGTGAGCAATACTTGGTCGAATCAATCGTTTTGTTTGGTGACAGCAGCTCACAAGAGACGATTGCTCTCCAATCCTACCAGATACAGAGAATGACCTTCTTCGGGTGTAATTCAGCCTTTGCGACCGTCTGAGCAGCCTCCCGAGCTTCGACCATGATCTTTTTCGAATGACATTTTTGCAGACAATCCACTTTTCATCGCCAGTAATAATTAGCTTAAAAAATGGTTCGTTTTGATGGCATTTGAGCAGCAAATCGCGAGCCGAAATACGTTCCATTAAATTCTTTTCGCTCAGTCCGTGCGGCACCCAAACATCAAGCTTGTTTACCATCCCAAGCATCCGTAAATATCTCGAAACAATTTATTGGTCAACGTTGAGGTTATGCCCAATCTCTGTGGTCGTCAAATGTCGGTCGGAGTCGATAAAGCCTTGATTTTATCGACATCATTAGTGACTGGCCGACTGGAGCGAGGAGCATCTTGGAGGTCAAAATCTCGCGATTCTACGTCTCGTAGTATCGTGCCATCGAACATGAGGAAACTGAGAAAAACCTACGTCGGTAAAGTAGATTTCCCTGAGACTGAGCTGATAATTATTTTCAGGGAATCGAGCCAGTCGAAAATGTTGTTTCTTCGTCGATCGAACATGTAAATTTAGTTTTACGTTGAAACCCGTTGTTTTTACTCTCCTCGATTGAGATCTGTACCACTGTCTTGCCGGTATTGCGCGTATGAAAAATCCATACCATCGGTCGATAAAAATCTTTCTTTGGCGTAAAGTTGAAGCCGATTATTTTTTATGCGGCAGTTGGATTTTTATGATATGGTGAAAATCATGCGACAGTTGAAGATCATCATTGTTCGTATGCTCGGTAATTGGACGTACGCTCTTGATTCCGAAGGCGCGCGGCCGCGAATAGTTGGAAAGTTTTGCAAAGGGCTGGAGAATCCTGGTAGCAGAGAATGAACCCGTGACTCTCGTGCCGTATACCTCCGGAGAAGAGTGCAGGGAGTGTGCACACCAAGAGAGCAGGAGAGGGAGCAGGAGAGAGAGAGAGAGAGAGAGAGAGAGAGAGAGAGAGAGAGAGAGAGAGAGAGAGAGAGAGAGAGAGAGAGAGAGAGAGAGAGAGAGAGAGAGAGAGAGAGAGAGAGAGAGAGAGAGAGAGAGAGAGAGAGAGAGAGAGAGAGAGAGAGAGAGAGAGAGAGAGAGAGAGAGAGAGAGAGCAGCGGTGGAACGAAGAGAGACGAGGAAAACGGAAGAGATGGCAAGAAATGAGGAGGTAAAAGAGGAAGATCGAGCTCCGTCACGCGTCAGGGCGTCGGACTGTTCGTTCGTTTTCCTTACCGAGTCATCCCACGCTAACCCTTTTAAAGTGCACAACTCTTCGACCTCGTCGAAAATATCCTTGCTTGCCTCTTATTTTTCCTCACGATCACATCAGTCGAGTGCGAAAAAGCGTTTCACTCGTATTCTCTTTCTCTCTTTCAGCATATATATATATATATATATATATATATGTGTGTGTATATAAAGGGTGCCTTAAAATGACCTGACATTTTAAATTGCGCGCTATTTTTTTTTATGGAGAACATAGCGTGCTAATCTTTGACAACTGGCATCAAGAAGTATTGAGGTTTAGTCGTGGAGAATGACACGGTCGAGCAATATATAGAAATTGTGAAAATTCAATGTGAAACAATGCAGGTATTGCAGACGAAGTTTCATGGTCGTGTTATCTCGCGCCGCGGCGATGTGAATTGGCCACCAAGATCATGCGATTTGACGCCATTGGACTTCTTTCTTTGGAGTTTTCTGAAAGGAAAAGTGTATGCCAATGATCCACAGACCATTCCGGAGTTCCAAGAAGGTTTTGCTGTATGTTTGGTGGGATTGGAAGGGAATCATCCACTATGAGCTGCTCCCATCGGGCCAAACACTCAATTCGGACCTCTACTATCAACAACTGACCAGATTGAAGCAGGCGGTCGACCAGAAGCGGCCAGAATTAGCCAATAGGAAGGGTTCCATCAAGACAACGCCAGGCCGCACAAATCTTTAACGACGCGCCAGAAGCTCCGAGAGCTTGGATGGGAGGTTCTATCGCACCCGCCGTATAGTCCAGACGTGGCACCAAGCGATTATCACCTTTTCAAGCATTTGCAAAATTTTCTTGATGGTACAAAACTGGCCTCAGGAGAGGCTTGTGAAAATGAGCTGGTAAAGTTTTTTACCAATAGGGACGAGGACTTCTTCAATCGCGGAATTATGAAATTGCCTTCAAAATGGACAAAAGTTATCGAACAAAACGTCGCATATTTGATCTGAATCGGATTATCCTAACTATGTTAATTTCATCGTCGAAATAAAGCGAAAAAAAACGCTCAGAACTTTTTACTTCATCTAATATTTTGTATGATTTCATTTTTTTTCTTCTATGTATGCGCTGATCGTATCTACCTTAGTGTATAGTTTGTTTTAATTTGTCCCAGAGTATGTTATAGAGTATAATAAATAAAATAAAATAAAATCAACTCTCATTCTATTTTCTGACACCCACTATTCTCTCTCCTCTCTCTCTCTCTGTCTCTCTCTCTATGATACTCCCTATGATACTAGGAGACAAGCTCATGCTTCTGACTGTGCTATTCCACACTTTCGGACTGAAGCCTACCGTAAATCTTTCACGGTAGCGGCTAGTTCGCTGTGGAACTCGCTGCCTGTGGATTTGCGGCAATCTGCCTCTCTTCAGACCTTTAAAACTAGGCTCTGGGCATTTTTGCTAGCTAATATGGCCTAATGTTATGTTTCCATACGTCAAGCATCATATATTATTATTACTATCATTTATATTTATACTTATATTTATTTATATAACCTATTATTTAGAATTATTATAATTTATAATTTACTATTATATTATTATTATAATTATCGGTATTATTACTGTCTCACACATTGCATTGTACAGCTGCTGCACGGTGCTCTTAGGGAACTTCGGTGCCAGAGCACGAAATAAACGCTTCTCTCTCTCTCTCTCTCTCCCTTTTCCATCCATCTTCATGAACCAAGCCGCAGAAATCTGACCATCCGTCCCCATATAAATTCTACTTGCGTTTATTCGCACGCGCCGTATACACGACTCTCAACTCTCCGAAAACTTCATAAATATATGAGTTCGATAAATAAAGCAAAATAATAGAGCAACGGGCGAGACGAAAAGCGCGAGGGGGGTGGAGGGCTTGAGGGAAGGAGATAAGCGAGAGAGATGTACGTGTAGAAGCGCGAAGGATACCGCTGCTGCGCCGCGGTCCAACGTGTAACGTAATACCACGCGAGGTGTGTCCGGGTCGGAGTGAAAAAGGAAAAAAAAAGGACCTCAGCGGGGATACGGCTCATGTGGAAAGGTCCAGGGAGAGAAATATATGCGAAGCAGAGGGATTTCAAGGTAGAGCGGGAGCAGAAAAAGAAATGTGAATTGAGCGAGAGGAGGGGGGGGGGGGGGGGCGGGGTACAATTCTTCTCGTATCGCAAATCCATTGTGGAGAAGGAAACGGCAAAGAATCACGTAATTTTTCGATCAGAATGGAATCGATGATAATGATATAATAATAATAGGATAAACCGAACAGTGAACGGACGAATAACGACACTGTAGGATTCAGATGGACTGTAAAATGAAAATATTATCAAAACAAATTTTTTAATTGCTATATCTGATGAAAGATATTATTTTGATAGAAAAAAATATTCGAAATAATTGCAGCAAACAAGATTGGAGTAATTGATAAATAAGTAACGAAATGAGTAAATCGCCAGAAAATGGACGAAATTTTCAGTAAATGGTCGTGTAGTGGAGACGAACGCTGCAAAGGATGACAATTTATTATTTATTCTTATTAAACGCAAGATATGGTGATTATTTTGTTGCACAAAAATTATAATATTCTTGTACTTATTCGTATTATTTTTGTTATCAAGATTTCAAAGAAAATACATCAAACTTTTTGCATCTTAACGTGACATTATCAAAAAAAACTATCAAAGTTTGTTTCGACAGAGAAAGGGAAAATTAAATTTTGTCAAGTTTTAAAAACGAAAGAAATGATTTTATGAAGAAATTTGATGACATGTACACTGTCAATTTTTAACAGTCATTAGTTATGCAATTTTTAGCAGATGAGCTAAATTTGTTACTCTGCTTTGGAAATTATCAAAACAGAGCCCACATGGCCATTGACTGGAAAGAGGTTGGGATACACCACCAGTGAATAAACATGTCTAATTCTGACCTATTGTTACGAATTTAATCTCGAAAGTTGCAAAAAAATCAACGATTGATACTATCTTAAAAAAATAAAAGTAATACTTACCCTCAAAACTTATAAAAACTTTTGCTTCTGTTTTTAGAGCATCTACCGTGCACAGCCGTATCGTAACTACGTTGAACGGTTTGTAAGTACCACAAACTAGAAAAATTTCGTGTGGCGTAAAAACTTGATATTAAGGAGTTTCGGGACAAGTGGTGAAGTGCTACCATTTGATTGAAATTTATACAGTAAATTCTTTCTCATAAACTGAATGCACCTTCTAAATTTTAAATCGGTCGTCTACACCGTTCCTATAAAATTCACAATAAAACAAAACCCTTTTTAACATAAGGAGATATCTAAACTGCCTACGCTCATGGCTGAATGGCAGTTTTACGCACGAAATAGTGTGAACATTTTTTTAAAATGTTATGAAAACTTGTCAAATCACTCAGTACGTTATGACAAATTCATCATCCGTGTCATAATGTTAAAAGCTCTATGATAAAAAGTGTTTCTTCCATTGTCAATTTTATAGAAACGGTGTAGACGATCGATTTAAAATTTGAAGGGTACATTCAGGATATGATAAAGAATTTACTGTATAAATTTGAATTAAATGGTAGCATCTCGTTAAGTGTCCCGAAATTCCTTAGCGAGTTTCGGGACAATTGGTGAAGTGTTACCATTTGATAAAAATTTATACAGTAAATTCTTTTTCATATACTGAATGCACCTTCTAAATTTTAAATCGATCGTCTACACTGTCCCTATAAAATTTACAATAAAAAAAAACCCTTTTTAACATAAGGAGATATTTTAACTGCTTACGCTCATCGCTGAATGGCAGTTTTACGCACGGAATGGTGTGAACATTTTTTTTTTAATGTTTTGAAAAACTGTCAAATCACTCAGTACATTATGACAAAATCGTCATCAGTGTCATAATGTTAAATGCTCTATGTTAAAAAGAGTTTCTTCTATTGTAAATTTTATAGAAACGGTGTAGACAATCGATTCAAAATTTGGAGGGTACATTCAGTATATGACAGAGAATATACTGTATAAATTTGAATCAAATGGTACATTCAGTATATTTCGTTCAGTACCATTCCGTTAAGTGTCCCGAAACTCCTTAAACTAAGAAATTGGTTTTAACAACACTTGAGATTTTTTTGCTAAATTATAGTGATTCGAGTTTTTATTGACAATTCATATTCTTTACTTATTTCAAATATACGAGGTGTGTAAATTAAGTAATGAGACTGATATTTTCCAATTTTTTATTCGATTAGAATTACAATTTAATATCGTTTCTCATAAAATAACTTCCTTGGGAAGCCAAACAGCGCTGGAGACAGTTCTTCCAATCCTTATAGCAGTGCTGGAACTCGGATACTGGAATAGCCTTCAGCTGGTCGGTTATAGCCGTTTGAATGTTTTCGCGTGTCCCGAAATGACGTCCCTTGAGGTGATTTTTCAATCACGGGAAGTGGAAAAAGTCACAACGACTGAAGTCAAGCGAATAAGGAGGCCGAGGAGCAACAGGAATGTTTTTACTGGACAAAAACTCGTTTATTGAAATTGATGTGTGACAAGGCGCATTGTCGTGATGCAACACCCATTTGTTTTTTATGTTTGATCTCACGTGCATGAGCCTTTTTCGAAGTTTTCGATCATTCTGATTGTCAATCGACCAGCTGAACGCACAGATTTCGGATTCGGTCGATATCTTCATCGGTTCTTGGAGATGAAGGCCTTCCGTTGCGTTGTTCATCTTCAATCGATTCTCTTCCTTCTGAAAATGACTTAAGCCACCGAATAACCTGGGCCCTTGATAAAACACTATCTCCGTAGGCCTGCTGAAGTTTTGCAAAATTTTCCGTTGCACTGTGCCCAAGTCTGAAGCAAAACCTGATAGCAAAACGTTGTTCGAAGTTGATGTTACTCATTTTAAGAACGCACTAGATTAACGGTTTTGACAAAAAAGAAATCGCCTACGGACAACCAAATGATTCTAGCGAGTTCAAACTCGTATTGAAGGCGTATCACATGCTCCCCTGCCGCCTCTACCAGTCCCTCGTCCCAAGTGCTGCCAAATCGAACGCTACGTTGCCAGTCTCATTACTTAATTTTCACACCACGTAAATCAGCTGTCGTCCATTCACTGGTCGGTGTACCCTAATAAACGAATCATTGCTCGTCCAGATGAAAATAAAAAAAGGGTCCCTTAAAATTGATCCAACGTTCCTCGTATATCTTCACGGGCTCTTATAATGCAAAAAAAAAAACAATTTTGATTTAAATAGGATCTATTTCAATCAAATAGGTTTTTTCCTGGTCTCACGGCCTACTACGACCCTATTTGTTTCAAAGGTTTTTTAAATATTTTTTTCAGCTATTCCCTTTAAATATTAAATATATGCAAATTAAATAAATAAAGATTAGATTCAAATTAAATTTACAAAAATAAAATACGATAAATCGCATGAATATGAGAAAGGAATATAGGTTTATGACATAAAAGTGCGGTGAAAAAAGTTAAATCATTTTTATTTTTTACACTAACAAGACTGTTGTGTGGAAAAAAAGAAAGGTATCGTCGTGCCTTTTATCAACAGGCGCGACCATTTATGTATAAAATGACCCTTTTCCGCAAGTGCAGAATGTTACAACAGTCTTCTAATGAAAACAAAGCCATGAGATTTTCGAGACACTGAATCGTACACCACTTTTCCGTCTGTCTCTTTTGCCTTACATTACCAGCTGAATCCAAATCACAGATTTATTAGGAATAATTAAAATATTTAGTTATTAGACGATATTAAATAGACCTCGATTTGAATGAATAAATATATTTAAAATAATTTTAATAATGGAATCCAATAGGAAAAATTTATTTCACGAAAAATCTAGTTCATTCAAATAAAAAAAAAATCAAATAGGCACATCTAGCTAATATCAAAAGAATTTTTCTGTCAGTGTACGATGCCATCCCGTTCACTTTTACCCCACACAATTGATCCGACAATGTCAAGTCCTATCCTTCTCGTTGCTTTGTCTACTCGAAAAAAGCAATGCAGATGTTAAATCTTATGTCAAAAAAAAAAATCAATATTAATATATGAACTAGCAATTACTTTATTTATGATAGCGTCGAATGCTCCCGCAAGCAGTCTCGATAAAAACTCTGCTCCAGGAGGTCCAGTATTCTTCGTAGGGCAAGGATATCGTATGCAATCCGCTCGCGGTATGCGTTTCGACAGGTGCATCTGCATTACGAACCGGATGCGTTTCGGGTCAGAGTTAAGCGTACAGCAGCCATTCGTTTTTTGTCTTCGTTTTTTTTTTTCGATCGGCCCTTAATAAAAGAGTCGAGAAGGACGGACAAAAATGTTTGCGAAAAAGAAGAACGTAATGGTAATCGTCGTGTTACTCATTGATTTTATTTCAATTGCTCCTTTTTCGCGCGTTATTCGCGATTGGGCCATTTGGAGACTCTGGCGCGCGGTCCTGGCGCGGACCCGAGATCCTCTTTCATATTTTTTTTTCTTCCTGCTGCTCGTCCCCTCTCTTTATTCGTCTTCGTCTTGCTCTTCGTGCTTCCTTTCGATTGACCGCAGCTTCCAAGGATCGATATTGAAACGTTGAAATGGAATCACGCCGCTCTCTCGTCTCTGTGAGCCGCGGCTTCTTCTTCTTCTTCTTCTTCTTCTTCTTCATCGGTCCTTATGATCCATCGAAGTGCACCCGGGCGGTGGATCCCTCTCGATCCATCATCGAAGAAATCGGCGCTCATGCGCTTACTCGATACGTGCTGGACCCGCAAATATAACTTTCTCGTATACACATATATACTTTTGCCCGTATGAATATATTTGAGTACAGCGGGATTCAGAATTGGGTGTGTGCTCCGTAATGCTTTGCTTGGAAAACCAAAACACCGTTCTAGTAAGCACAAAATGTGCGAAGAATGTTTTTTTTTTTTCATAAAATTCCTCGTTCATAGCTGGTGAGGGCAAATTCACGAATATCGCAGGCATTAGGGATGGAAGAACGATAGAATTCCGGGTAAAATTAACAAAAAAATGAAAGTTTCAAATATATGTTGTACATGTAAAATATTTTTTTTTTTTGGAATGTATTTCGATGTAATGTTATGTATCAAGATGAAGTGTAAGGTATCTAGATGCAATGTAATGTATGTAGATGTGATGTATCTAGATGTAATGTAATGTATCTAGATGCAATGTAATGCATCTAGATGCAATGTAATGTATCTATTAGGTGTGTGAATTGATTTTTACAGTTTTTTTTCGATACTTGCGGTTTATTAAAAAATAGACAAAACCGTATTTAATCCGAGTAATATCCCCCGTTGCTTTCTACAACCTTCTGCCACCGATCTGGTAGCATATAGATACCATCACGATAGAAGCTGGCTGGTTTCGAGGCGATAAAGTCATCGACGAATTTCCTAATATCTTCGACTTCTCGGAAGTGGTTCCCTCTTAAGCTGTGCGCCGTTGACCGAAATAGGTGATAGTCGGATGGGGCCAAGTCCGGTGAATATGCCGGATGAGGAAGAACTTCCCAGCCCAGGTTTAAAATAGTTGTTTGGGTCGTACGAGCAACGTGAGGACGAGCGTTATCATGCAGGAGAATGACTTTTCGCCTTCCGTGTCCTGTTAATGGCCTTTTTTGCTCAATTGCTTCGCTTAAAGGATTTAATTGGTCACTATATCGTTCTGCAGTGATCGTCTGACCCGGTTCTAGAAGTTCATAATAAAGAACACCCTTCATGTCCCACCAGATACACAAAAGCATTTTTTTGACGTTCATTTGCGGTTTGGGAGTTGATGTTGTTGGTTCTCCAGGGTCCACCCATGATTTTTTCCGCTTGGGATTCTCATGAAGGATCCATTTTTCATCCCCCGTCACGATTTTCCAGAGAAAGTTCTTCCTTCGTTGTTTGCTAAGCAACCAAAGACACGTGTTCATCCGTTGTCCGAGGTTATATTCGGTAAGTTCATGTGGGACCCATTTCCTGAGCTTCTGAATTTTTCCCATCGCGTGTAACCTCTTGGCAACGGTTGATCCATCAACTCCTAGTTGGGCTGCAAGTTCTTCTTGTGTCTGTGAAGAATTTTGGACTACTAAAGTTTCCAAATCGTCGTCCGAAAATTTTTCAGGCTGTCCAGTACGTGCACGGTCACTGAGTTCGAAATCATTTTTTCTAAAACGTTTAAACCAATAATTGTATGTTTCGTATGACACAATACTCTTCCCGAACACAGAACAAATTGACTCCCACGCTTTGGTGGCACTTTTTCCTTGTTGGAATTCGTAAAGGATGCAGTGGCGAATGTGCAGCTTATCGGTTGCCATTGTTCTTGCTACTTTATTTTAAGGTTATGATGCTCGCCCAATAAATTCATACAGCGTCTTGAACAGGGCTATGTCAATACTTTAAAATCTTAAAAGGACGTTGAAATATTTCAACTTGAAAGAGGATTCCCAGCCTGCTAGAAAAATCTGTAAAAATTAATTCACACACCTAATAGATGTAATGTAATGTATCTAGATGCAATGTAATGTATCTAGATGCAATGTAATGTATCTAGATGTAATGTAATGTATCTAGATGTAATGTAATGTTTCTAGATGTAATGTAATGTATCTAGATGTAATGTAATGTATCTAGATGTAATGTAATGTATCTAGATGTAATGTAAAGTATCTAGATGTAATATAATGTATCTAGATGCAATGTAATGTATCTAGATGCAATGCAATGTATCTGGATGTAATGTAATGTATCTGGATGTAATGTAATGTATCTGGATCTAATGTAATGTATCTGAACGCAAAATATCTTGATATCTAATGAACTATCTTATCCACATGTAAAATAATTTTAAAGTAAAATCAGTCGTAATTGATATAAAACATCGACCAAACCTCAAATTTCTAGTTGATAATAATTCTTTTGAATTATTGTTTCACTTCTATTCGTTAATATTTAACTTTATTAGGGCGAAACTCTCGAGAGTGGGATGTCTCACCACACGACAGCCGCAATTTTAGAGCCGCTCAATTGTTTGCAGCCTTATCATACGATTTACTAAGAATATCGAGTCGAAACCGGAATCAAGCAAAATTTCCATGCGTTACACTTAATTACACTGAAGTTATGCACTGAACAATTCTAAAATTTACGAAAAAAAACTTCCCACACATAAATCACCCTCTTGAAAAAATAAAAAATGCTCTCTACTATTTTTCGATTTAAAACTACTGCGAATTAAGCGTATTTTAATTTGTCAACAGCTTCGAATTGTTCATACAGCCTTAGAGCAAACGAAGTAACGGTACATCTAATTTATATTGCTATAGTATTGTTTCTTCAAGCCTCCCATATATCTTTAAATCGATTACAATTGAGAAATTATAATTGGGCGGACGAAAGTTCGGTGGCTAGCGGAAAATTGGTATTGTTTCAGAAAATGAATTACTGCAATTAATATTGAAAGAAAAATTGACGCATACTTTCTCGTGAATAAAAATTTTTTTTTTACGAAAATTACGGGCTTACGAGGCACATGTGTAAGTTTTGAATCGATCTGTATACATGTACCTGCATGCCAGTGTATTTACCGCTGTATGGCGTACGCGCCACCGCGTATATCGTAATTTCTCTCTCTTACAGCGGAAACAAAACGCACCTGGAAACATACACACGCTTTTGCACATACATACGTACACTATACAGGGTGGACCACGCAACGTGTGCACCTCTTTTACGACCAACAATGCGTTGCACAAAAAAATGTTTTATACAAAAGTTACATGGTTTATAAGGCTACACCATGTGGTGTATTTATTTTTTTTATAGGTGGAGGCACTTCGAAGATTTGAAGGTCAACTTTATTTTTTTAAATGGAATGCTATATTTTTTATAGCGTAATATGATAATCGAATTCTGAGTAAAAAAGTATAGACCTTTATTAGCCCTAGAGTTAATAGCTAACGAGTAATGTCACTTTATTACTTTAAAATTTTCTTCACGTAATATCAAGTTGGAGATTCAAATCTACTACAAATTTCTGAATAGCAGTGTTTACATCACAGTGTTTATCAATATGAACACATTTACCACATCACACACACTCATCATGATTCACAATCTTCTCAATGATTGCAATCCAGTATTAAAGTATCCTTCGGTGATTGTGCGTGATTATTATCAGAAAGATAAAAGTGAAAATGAATGAATGAATCTCCAACTTGATATTACGCGAAGAAAATTTTAAAGTAATAAAGTGAAATTACTCGTTAGCTATTAACTCTAGGGCTAATAAAGGTCTATACTTTTTTACTCAAAATTCGATACTCTATCATATTACGCTATAAAAAATATAGCATTCCATTTGAAAAAATAAAGTTGACCTTCAAATCTTCGAAGCGCCTCCACCTATAAAAAAAATAAATGCACCACATAGTGTAGCCTTATGAACCATGTAACTTTTGTATAAAACATTTTTTTGTGCAACGCATATTTTGGTCGTAAAAGAGGTGCACACGTTGCGTGGTCCACCCTGTATATACATGTACATACAGTCGAAACCGCTTATAACGACATTGCTTACAACAACGAATCGGCTATAACGTCGGTACTGTATGGTCCCTTCAATGTCGTTATAACCTGTCCATATTTCGCTTATAACGACTGTCGGCTATAACGCCGGTACTGCAGAGTCTCTTCAATGTCGTTATAACCGGTTTTCACTGTATATATCACATATGGATTACTTAGTAGCGCAAGGCCGTAACTCCTGGCGTTATACATTTCGATTTATCCAAGTTGTGACTCTTTTGACTTTTCTCATCGAGATCCATATACGTATATGTAGATACACAAACACATATACATGTGTGTGTGTGTGTTTGTGCGTGCTCGAAAATCCTTCGATCTCTTCTCATTCCTGTCCATAGCACGTGTGGTCACGTATCGATGTACCACGCGCATATATACTCACGTATCGATATCGATACGCGCTTCTATCCCGCACTGTGTGTCTCCTTGCAGTTATATCTTGAGGGAATTGATACTCTGCAGGTGCATGCGCATCATCTTACATATACATGTATGTGTGAGTGTGTGTATCGCGATGTACATTTCCACCGACATAGGACATTCCTTTGAGATGCGCAACACAAATGTATTTACTAATCGAATCTTTCACGCGTCGACTCTATCATTTCTAACAGGTTTTCGTAGAGTAATACGGTATTATTATGTACGTATATATATATATATATATATGTGTGTGTGTGTGTGCATTTACACGTGCTCGTAGTATCTGATTGATGCAGACGTACACCCACGCATCGTGTCACGTGTATGGATATATTTATTAATTTAATTAGTAAATTACCTGAATGTTGATGCAATTAATTATTCATTTGTTTAGTCCTTAATTAGTGGATTTGTTGATATGTATGCGGAAGTCATTTATGGGCAGCTGACAAATTATGTTGTTCATTTAGTTGTGGAATTTCGAACATGCGTCAGAAGACGAAAAAAAACACTGACAAAACGCGACGAATATAACATATGTTACCCCCGAATATGTGTGCCAACGTACCGAGGTTCATCCCAAGCCGTGAAACTTTGTGCAGGCTTACTCTTCAATAATAGAGTTGCGGTACAAGGAGGCGGCTAGGAGTGAGTACAAACACATCCACACACGTACACACGTATACACCGAGGCAGGTGAGTAACACACGAAGCACGGATAGATACATACGTGTATACATGTATGTACAATCGAGCGAGAATGGGACGAAGAGAAGAGCGAGAGGATGGTCGGGGAGGAAAGAAGAGTACAGCAAGGGTAGTACGTGAAACACGGCGCGGCGTTCCCGAGAGAGCCATGCTCAAACAGCGAGGACGCCGACGAGAAGGAAGGATCGCAGCTCATTGCGCGAGAGAAGGACAGTGCGAGAGTGAATTCTCGTCGGAGGAGGAAGGCGACAATTAGGGCACTGCATCTCTCTCTCTCCCTCTCTCTCTCTCTCTCTCTCTCTTACTCACTTTACGCCTCACCTGTCTGTTTATGTTCGGATCTTTAGTAGCAGGTACGACGCGCGATCTTGGCTGCCCCACAGGCGGAACTTACTCTCTACACATTATACCCGCACCTATCTAGACAAACCTTCAACATGATACAAATGAGAGTGAGTGAGAGAGAGAGAGAGAGAGAGAGAGAGAGAGAGAAAGAGAGCAAGGAAGAAGAACATTTGCAGCTCTTGATGGTGTTACATAAAGAGTAACTTCGTATGCATACACAGATATAGGTATATCAGTCGAGCAAGGTAACTCTGAAGACATTCGACTTCGAGGAGTCATCTCATAGTAGCCAATTGTCCTTTCTAGGTCTTCAATATCACCTTAAGGCAAATGAAAGCATATTTATATAAACGTCATTTCATGGACCGCGCTGTCTCTAACGTGAACGAACGTTTTAAAAAAATTAAAGGATTGTTCTCAAAACAGCCAGATGGGCTGATCGCCGACGTCAGATGGATAGGTCAGATTCAAAATATCCTTTTCTCATGTGCATATATATATATACAGGGTGTCCAATAGGAAGTTGCTGAAACTAATCGGCTGTCATTTCCAAACACGTGCACAGAATCAGAAAAGCCAAATTGCTTTAAATAGAGGAAACTCTGCAGTTTTAAACGCACATAAATAAAACCCAGTCAAATATTTTTTATGTCAATTTATTACATCTTATAAAAATAACGAAAAAGTACAGTGATTAATGATAGATATTTTCGAAGTGCGAACCGTTGGATTGTGCACAAAAATCAATTCTCTTTTGAAAACTGTGAAAAACTGTGTCCAACATATCGTTCGTAATGCCGCGAACCACTTCCTGGATGGCCGCGATCAGTTCTTCTACTGTGCTGGGGTTTTTAGCGTAACAATGATCTTTAATGTAACCCCACAAGAAAAAATCACAAGGGTTCAGGTCCGGTGAGTACGGAAGCCATTCTAGTCCGCCTTGAGCAAATTTAGGGTACCCCAGACCGATTACTCGAGTCCCATATACGCGATGAATAGCTTCAAACACCTCATGAGTCCGGTGCGGCGTCGCTCCATCTTGCATGAAGTAAACATTTTTAACCAGTCCCCTCTTTTTTGCATAAGGGAAGAATTTCGTTTCCAAAAGCTGTTCGTAACTCTCTCCTGTTACCGTAGATTCCAAGAATTGCAAATAAATTCCTTTTACTGAAATCGACTTCGTTGATCTTCTCTGGTGTAGTCACCGTAACAGATGGACCTGGCAACTCGTGTCTACGGTCCTGGAGTGTACCATACTCCACGAAGTTATCGATTATCCTACAAAAATTAACGTAAAATTACTTCAATGCAGTTTAATTGAATTGAAACACAAGTTGTGTGATAGATGAATATGAATAAATATTAAATTCTTACCTTTTCAGAGTGTTTTCGCTGGCAACTCTATGAGTTCCAAACTTAGTACGAAACCCTCCATACGCATTACTATAAATTTTTCCCCTCGAGAAGAAGCACTCAATAAGATATACTTTTTCTTCCGTGGTGAGCTCACTCATTTTGACGCGCGCGTACTTGCTTCAACCACGGCTGGAATAAAACTGCGGGGCCTCAGGTATGCGCCTTAGAAAAAGGGACCCCTATTGAATTCATGGAGGGAAGAGACACTTATTTAGTTTTAGCAACTTTCTATTGGACACCCTGTATATATATGTATGTATGTGGAACTAGACAACTAGCTAGGAAAGCGAAGCCAAGCTAAATAGCTCCGCATGCTCGTTTCGCTCGCGTGGTAGAGGCCAAAGAGGCCAGGACCAACGACGAGTGCCGTTGCACACGAACGAGAGAGCGAGAAAGAAAGAGAGATAAAGAGATGGTGGCAGTGAGAATGCAGTTAAGCTGTCGTATGCTCACATAACACGTATCAGTGGCTCCCTAAACGAGATTCAACGAACATTCTCACGATATAAAAGATGTGACAAATGAATAAATAAATATGTGAATTAAATTGGAACTTAGAAGATTCGACGGGTTTCGCTGTGTTGCGTTTTCGAGAAAAAAAAAACAGATGCAATGTAGGCTGAATCTTAAGGGATGTCTAAGTATCAGTCTATTTTGAGAAATTATCGATTTTCTAAAAACATATTCCTATACTAAATAGCTGTAGGAAATACGGTAGAAAACGTTATTTAGGTCGGAGTGGCCGATAAGGGGCTAAAAAGAGTCATACAATAGAAGCGTCTCTGCCCGGTCAGCGTTCAACCCCCGCACATACGGTTATTTGTATTAGAATGTTGGCCAAAAATCCATTTTCCGAAGTTTACAATTATAATAATACTATTACTTCGGAGAATAGTACGATAGATGGCGTACGCTATGGCGGCGATCTTAAAGTGCCGGGCTTAGCGGTTGACCAATAGCGTGAGTCGGAACATCGCTATTGTCCAAGTTGCATGTGCAGTTCTTGGAGGTTTAAAAAAATCAGTTATTTGACCGATCACAAAACAAATAAGTGAGTTCTTTGTGACAAGTATTGATGATGGATCCTGATGATGGAGGTATGTAGCTTGTTTTATACTTTTACTAAGGTTTATGTCTTTTGTTTTTTTCTATGGCTTAAATTAGAAACAGTAAAGAAATACAAAAAAAATGTGGTACTAACTTTATAAATCAGTAACTTTCTTATATTTCCGGGCTAATCCGAGTAAAAAAATGCAATAGAGTTGTAATCAGTGGTGCTGTAGGACGTTGGCTAATAAGAGAGAAGTTGCGGAAATAGAGCGGTTTATTTTAATGATTTTTTTTCATCAAATATACCTACAGCTTCAATAACAAACTTATAGCCTATCATGTTGGGTGAAGTAAAAAGTACTGAGCGTTCTCCGCTAGATGTCTTTAGTGAGCCATATCTCACGATGTATACATCGCATCGGCTCATACTATACGGCGATTAAAAGGTGATATTAAGCTTCAAAAAAAGTTCTTTGACAGTTTTGTGTTTGGTGAAGCTAGTTGTGTGTTACAACGTTCCAAAATGGAGGTAAAAAAAGAGAAAATTCGATACATTCTTCAGTACCACTACGACCAAGGTGAAAAGGCGGAGAAGGCGGCCAAAAAAAAATTGTGCTGTTTATGGACCCAATACAGTATCGAATGCAACAGCAAAGCGGTGGTTCCAACAATCCCGTTCTGGTAATATAGACGTCGAAGATGAGGCACGCTCTGGTAGGCCAATCTTCGAAAATGTCGATAAAATCATGGACATCGTCGAGTCGGAGTGGCATGTGAGCACTTATTCCATTGCTCAGGAACTGAAGATTAGCTAGAAAACCGTTTGGAACCATTTGCATAAGGCTGCTCTCAAGAAGAAGCTCGATGTATGGGTGCCACACGAATTGGCGCAAAAGAACCTTTTGGACCGAATTGATGCCTGCGATTCTTTGCTGTAACTTAACGAAATCGACCCATTTTTGAAGCGGATGATGACTGGCGATGAAAAATGGGTCACATACGAGAACAAAAGCCGAAAAAGATCGTGGTTCAATCGCGGTGAGCCGGCCCAAACGATCGCCAAGCCCGGATTAACGGCCAAGAAGGTTTTGCTGTGTGTTTGGTGGGATTGGAAGGAAATAATCCACTATGAGCTGCTCCCATCGGGCAAAACACTCAATTCGGATCTCTACTGTCAACAACTGACCAGATTGAAGCAGATGATCGACCAGAAGCGGCCAGAATTGGCCAATAGGAAGGGTGTTGTGTTCCATCAAGACAACGCCAGGCCGCACACATCTTTAACGACGCGCCAGAAGCTCCGAGAGCTTGGATGGGAGGTTCTATCGCACCCGCCGTATAGTCCAGACCTGTCACCAAGCGATTATCACCTTTCCAAGCATTTGCAACATTTTCTTGATGGTACAAAACTGGCCCCAAGAGAGGCTTGTGAAAATGAGCTGGTCAAGTTTTTTACCAATAGCGACGAGGACTTCTTCAATCGCGGAATTATGAAATTGCCTTCAAAATGGATAAAAGTTATCGAACAAAACGGCGCATATTTGATCTAAATCGGATAATCCTAACTATGTTAATTTCATTGTCGAAATAAAGCGAAAAAACGCTCAGAACTTTTTACTTTATCAAATATATCGAGGTTAAAAAAAAGCAAATAGTATTCTTTACATTAATCGGTGAAACACTCAAACGTTCTCAAAAAGTTATTTTCTTTTCGCGGTTTATTTATCTCTTCGAGTGAGATTTATTAATCTGTGTATACATATATACACATGTATAAAAAATAGTTATATTGGCAAAATTTGATGTGGCAAATTCCTATGACCACAGACGAGCGACGAAGAAGTATCTAAAGGTAAAAAGATAAATGAAGAGAGAAAGATCACGTAGCCCTGAGATGTTTACTCGCGTGCGGGAAGAGGCAAACCTTTCAGAGAGGCGGTCCCTGTGCAGTCCCGGGTCAAAGCGATTCAACTCGACCTGGCGGCATTTCCTTCCTATTTCCGTCATCCTCGGCTCTTTCCGTCACTCGTGCATTTTCGTCCTCCCGAAAGATTCCATTCAAAAAGTGTTAAATCAAAAAGCAGAAAAAATCGACTAAATCAAGGAAAGCAAACATCATTACGTGGAGCGTTTTCGAATACATCGATCGAGAGCTTATTTCCAGATCTAATGATAAATTTAAAAATCAATAAAAATCAACCTGTAATCAAATGCAATTGAGTTTTAAAAAAAAATGTTTAATTTTTTTTTAGAATTGATTTTTTGTGATGTTAAAACCGAATGTCAAAAGGGTTTTTCTTTGAAATAATCCTAAAGATAATTATTAATTGTTTTTATATCACGATAATTCAAATTGTAGATGTTGGCGCGAAATGTCACGCTATTGGCGCTTGCGTTTGTGACGTCATCGCTCGAACGCGACCGAATAGGCTATGTATACGGCTTACACGCGAGTGTATACAAAAGTAAAATTTTGTGTTATTTTACGTCTTAAAATCTCGAGCATTCTGAAAAAGTCGAAATACAGTTTAATTTTCATGCAACGATGTGTGAAAGTGGATTCGTGAAAGCAAATTCGAGTAATTTACCGACCGTGGATAAGTGAACATTTTTAGGTTAGGAGAGGCTTTATAAATTGTGTCAGTTATTGCCGCTACGTGTCATAAGCATTTTGAAAAAGACGCATTAAAAAAAAAAATTTCAATACAATTTGTGTTATAACACGTTTACACTGACATCAAAGTGGTATTCACAGCAAAAATAAGTGGACGATGATTTCGGGTTGACACGTCGTGCTGCATCGAACCACAGATTTCGACGTTTTATGTCTTGTGGCACATCCAGAAATACCTATTAGGGGAACTTCTCGTCGTATTTATACAAAGAGGAACGAAACAAGGCTTATACGATTTTGTCGTTGCCATCGTTGACAGAATACTCGTATCTCACGAGTAGTTCGTATACTGACGTTCGAGCGGTGACGTCACAGAGCGCTCGGGTAACTTCGGATGCTCTCGGCGCGTTTTTGCCGAGTCGAACAGAACAACAATTTCAAAGTGCTATATCATTGTTAATTTTTGAAAAAAAAAAAGAAAAATACTTTGCTTTAAAAACCGCACATGATCTCTACAATGAAAAAAAAAAAATTATTTAATGACCCAATTGGATAGAAGCCCCAAAGGAAGGGGTTGCACTTACTGTTAGAAGACCCCGAATATTTACGATGCATCTCAAAATTGTGCTTATTAGAGTGTTAAATAATGTTTCATCATTTCATGGTAATAATAACAATAACAAGAACTTAAAATTATAATAACAGGTACAATAAAAATATAGATAATAATAAAATAATCATAAAAATAGGGGTAACAACGATAACAAGTACATTAATGGTGATTATAATGGTGACAATATTAACAACAACAATAATAATAGATAACAATTATTGATATTATTATTATTTTTGTTCTCATTGTTACTATTATTATTCAAATAAATCACAATTTTAGGAATAGTAATTGTAGTAGTAATTATAATGACGACAATATTAACAACAATAACAATAATAACAGATAAAAATGATTGATAGTATTACTGTTCCTGGTGTTCATCGTTACTATTATTATTCGAATACTTTCAAATGACAACAACAGCAAGAATGATAAAAATAATCAAAATATTATTAATATTAATAATGATGTTGAATAAATAATGGTAATACCCTTCATTAGCACACATACTGAATCACGGTGAGAGTTTATCAGTGTATAGAAAGAGCTTGACCCAGCCCAACAATTTTCTCATCGTAGGTATGAAAACTGGAAAGTACTATTTACGATGTCACGACGAAAACGACGAACAGGACGAATTAAGGTGGTAAGAAGATGAGAAATCTCTTCACGTTATGTATAACCGTACAAAACGTATACTCTCCGGTAGTGTACACAATATCACGCGGCTTAATGCGTGTAATCATCGCGATTCCATTATGCCGGATGATCCCCGGTATGCCGAGGGGAAAGAGCCCGAGATATGGAGAAAGAGAGACAGAGAGAGAGAGAGAGAGAGAGAGAGAGAGAAAGAAGGGAGTCTCACTACGAGTAGAGGGATATAGTAATCATGGAACGCGCCTGGCGCCCTGAGACTCTCTTCGAGGCGCTTAGGAATCCGTTTCTATCCCCTTTCCCTTCTCACCCCGACCAAATTTGTCGCAATCATTTTTTTCCCCGGTCGATAAGGCACCATATATTTCCGGAAGCCGGGGTGCTCAAAAAATCTGGCTATTTTTTTTTCAACTTCGGTCGCTGCCTAAAGACGTAAAGAATTTTTGCCACGAGATCTTTGACTATTCAAAAAAATGATAATGCACAAATTGAGATATTGCAACTTGTCGGCAATTTCAATTTCATTTTTATTTAATCTTCAGTTTTATTTTTTAAAAAAATTGTCACTTTCTTTTTGCTTAATGAAGAACCGTTGATATCGGAATCATCATCACGTCACGACCAATCAAATATATACATTAGAACGATTTTTCCTCACGGGGAAGGATGCCGATGCCTCGGATGCTTAAATGAAAATCTGAAAGCCCCATCACGTGTTCGAATGATGTTAAAAAAAAAGAAAGAAAATGCAATTCGATTGAATGGATTCCGGTTTTGGCATACGTTCGTTTTGATCGAGTCTTATAACTCATCGTTGATGATTGTATCGGGTGTCGTTTGGATGCAACTTGTGGTGTTACAGATCTCTGGTATTCGACATATCTGGCTTGATGTTTATTAGGGGGAAAAAATGCACTTTTACCGGAGGGCATATTAAATAATGGAGCCAGCAAAAAATCTTTGACTTCGATAATGGGAAATTACTGTAGTGAAAATATATGTATATGTATATATATATAAGGAGGGAGCGAGAGAGAGGAGAGCACAGATGTGTACCTTCCAAGAAAAGTCGTTGTTCAAGTCGCAATATAGCGGGTTATATCGTTGAGCAGAGAGAGAGAGAGAGAGAGAGAGAGAGAGAGAGAGAGAGAGAGAGAGAGAGAGGGGGAGAGAGAGAGAGAGAGAGAGAGAGAGAGAGAGAGAGAGAGAGAGAGAGAGAGAGAGAGAGAGAGAGAGAGAGAGAGAGAGAGAGAGAGAGAGAGAGAGAGAGAGAGAGAGAGAGAGAGAGAGAGAGGGAGAGAAAGAGCGCTGGTAATTGGAGAAACGAGATCTCTCTCTGATGAGTAGTGTAGTGCTCGTGGTGGAGAAAATCAAGAGCAAGGCATGCAGCTTTTCTCGACGTATAAGCCTTAACTTAGCATTGTAATTCGCTGGTAATTTGGCCATTTTCCTTTCGTTTTTTTTTCTTCATTCTTTCTTTTCTTTTGATCTTTTATGTCTAATTTTTTTCTCATTTCTCGCGTGGTACTTGCTACTTAATAAAACTGGAACACGTGGAAGTGGCGAGAGCGATAAGCATAAGGGGAACCTAAAATAAACTCGCAAATTGTTTGTAGTTACCGTGTAAAAGAAGATAGTGAAACGTACGTGCGGTGATGAATTTTTCGAATGCTGGATGCATTATCGATACGAAAGAGGAGATTGCGTATGGACGACAGGTTATTCGCAGAGTATGCGTTCTTCCGGATCAAGAGTGATTGCCAAGTGATCAGTTTCATCGTTGTAAATGAATCGCGGTGATCTTACCTACGAACGTATCTGCACTCTTAAGGGGTTACGTGGGTTTGAAAATTTCAAAAAATTCATTTTTTAAATTTTATTATCTAATAGTACAATATGTCTAGAATATTCTCCCAAAGTTTTAAGTCAATCGGAGTAAAAGCCTAGGAGAGAGAGCCTTTGGAAATTCCTCCCGTTGGGAAAGACCGGCGGGAGCGACGCAGGTATACGCATTTTTCTCAAAACACTATTTTTGAAGTCGGTGGACACGATTTCTCAAAAACTAATGCGCTGATCTTATTGAAATTTTGCACACTTCTTCAAAATAGCTTTGACTAGTGATTGAACGAAGGTTTTTTTTTGTCGATTACAACTAATTTTACAAGGCTATACGTAGTGTATATTGTATAAAAAATAAAACTATTTTGCGTACAGCTCTGCCAAAAATTCAAATTTCAATTTTTTAAAAAATCCTTTGTTCAATCACGAGCTATACTTATCTACTAACAGAAAAAAATCCGTTTTTTAATTTCAGATAAAGCTATCATGAGTTATCCTGACCACCACGAGGACACTTTTTTTGAGGGGTCTCCGGAAGCCAGGTCCGATCAGCTGAATTTCCCAAATTTTTGGATGAATTTTTTAAAAAATATTGTTGAAATGTTGCTCTTTTATGTGCTTGACAAGTTTGAATGAAATAATTTATGTATTATACAATATTTAAAAAAAATAGAGAAAATATGTTTTTTTTGGCTTTGAAACCCACGTAACCCCTTGAGGATGTTACATCGGCAATATTCGGCAGCAATTAAACTGCTGTAATTATTCTCGTTATTTAAGGAGATTGAAAGAACGTTGACAATCCGTCGCTGATGATAAAAAAAAGAAATGTTCCAGTTCTCGTTGCTTCGTTATTTTTTTTTCGCGTGGCATACTACGCTCGTACAACTTGAATCTTTGCAAAATAGAAAAGTTCGAAGTTTCTCAAATTTTTGATTTACTCAACGACAACGTTCACACCCTCGGGGGAGTCGAGTTAGCAAATTACGAAGACAATTTTACTGTAGAAATTAATCGTGTAATTTGAATTCACATAAATTCCTAACCTCTACTTACGATCATCAAATGACAAAAAGGAATGTCTGGGTTTCCGTTACTTCCTTATTTTTCGCCGCTGACTTAGGTCTGCTCGATATAGTTAAATTTCCGTGATACAGAAAAATTCTAGACAAATTTGAAAGATGGTAGAAAAGTAGTGGAACAGGAGTGAAAATGCCACCGTAAAAAATAAATATACGACGAAGAAAAAAAATACCAAAAAATTAACGAAGATAGAGTGTTGAGGATTTGGACCGAGAAAAGTAGCGAAAAAATAATCAAAATCCGAAAGAAAAAAATAAATATACGATAAATGAATAAAAAAAATACCTAAAAAAGGAATGAAGATAGACTATTGACGATTTGTGCCGAGGAAAGTAATGTAAAAGTAGTGAAAATCCGAAAGAAACAAAGAAAAAAAGACAATCAGCAAAAAAAACTTAAAATATTAATGAAGATAGAGCATTGAGGATTTGAGCGGAGGAAAGTAGTAGAAAAATAGTGAAAAGCGAAAGAAAAAAAGAAATATACGATAAATAAATGAAAAATATCATAAAATGAATGAAGATAGATCATTGACGATTTATGCCGAGGAAAGTAGTGGAAAAACAGTAAAAAGCGAAAGAAAAAAAGAAATATACGATAAAGAAATGAAAAATATGAAAAAATGAATGAAGATAGAGCATCGAGTATTTGATTCGAGGATTTTTCCGAGCATGGCTGAAGATTTTTCCGAGCGTGCGGTTCTTCTGACTGGTGTGTGTGTGCACAACACTCTGCGTGGGTGCAGTTGCATTTCTCTCTCTCTCTCTCTCTCTCTCTCTCCTTCTCTTCCATTCTTCTTACCATTTCCTTTTCCTCCCTGTTCCTCATTCTTTCTCCCTTTCTTGGCCTCTCTCTCTCTCTCTCTCTCCCTCGCTCCGGTGGAAACGGCCGGTGCGGTGGAGAGTCCGCATACAGCAGCAGGAGCAGGAGGAGGAACATCAGCGGGGCACCCCGGTGATTACGAGGCTGATTGGCCCGACGCGAGATGAGACGGCGGCGTCCGTCCTGGTGACCGCAGTTCTCGTGACGACGACGACGACGATGACGACGACGACGACGACGACGACGACGACGGTGACGACAAAGAAGAAGAAGAAGACGGCGAGGACGAGGACGACAACGACGACGACGACTAGGACGACGCGAAGACAAACGTGCTCGGGCCCTGAATCGTTCTTCCGAAGGCTACATTCATGCAAAAGAAAAAGGAGCAATAGGAAGCCGAAGAACAACAAGAAAAAAGAAGAAGCTGTGTGGCGGTTATTATTATTGTTTGTCGCGTAAGCGACCACGGAAAAGAGAAAGATACACACACACACACACCTTTACGTCATAGGCGCGGTCGCGTGTGTACAATGGGCGAGGTCTCCTCGCCAACAATGTAATAGTCACTATTTTTATTTTCATTAATGTTTCATCCTGCAGTTATAGTATGCAGATAAATGCGCTTAGAAAAAGTAGCTTGAGCTGGAACATCTCTACATGCAGAAACCTTTCGGTTTCGTTAAAATATATGGATATAAAATTTTATTAATTCGTCGAATTATACACTGACATAAAAATCCTTTTGATATTAACTACATGCGTCTATTTGATTTTTTTTTATTTCAATTAACCTAAATTTTTCATGAAATCTAATTTGTCCAATTGCATTGCATTATTAAAATGATTTAATTTAAATATATTTACTTATTCAAATGAAGATCTATTCAATATCGTTTAATAACTAAATATTTTATATATTCCTAATAAATCTGTCATTTGGTTTTATCTGGTAATATACGACAAAAGAGACAGACGGAAAAATGGTACACGATTCAGTTTATCAAAAATCTCTTGATTTTGTTTTTATTAGAAAAGGGTTAGTATTTCTATACATAAATAGTCGCGCCTGTTTAAAAGGTACGACGATACCTTCTTTTTTTCCAAGTAATAGCCTTCTTAGTGCAAAAATAGAAAAATAATTTAACGTTTTTTCACCGTTTTTTTATGTCATGAACTTTCTCGTATTCATGCGATATATCATGTTTTATCTTTATTTATTTAATTTGAATCGAATCTTTATTTATTTCATTTGAATATATTTAATATTTAAAAAGAATATCTTGAACAAATAAAAAAATTGAAACAAATAGGGTCGTAGTACACCGTGAAATAAGGGAAAAATTTAGTTGATTCAAGTAGATCCTATTTAAATTAGATTTTTTTTTGCCCGTGTAGGTACGAGATCACAAAGCATGCGGTCAAACTGAGTATGTTGTCGAGCCCTGTTTATTTTGCAATTAAATTATTCCCAACAGTATTAAATCAGAATAACGATAATACTATTTAATATTAATAATGATAATCATAATAATTAAATTTAATATATAATGCAATATGTTAGGTTTATAATATAGTTAGATAATAATAATATCATAATAATATACGATAGTAAATTCTACGGACACCTGCCTTATCTTGTTGGGCTCAAGACGTCCCTTGTACACCGGGTATTCGGTTTTTCTAATAATTTTTTGATTACCATAGGTTCTATCGTTTCAGCAGCCTCTTTAAAACGAGCCCAGAGTACCGGGGAGAACGTATCACTTTTGGTGGGTTCTAAATAATCGAGGTCGCAAAAAAGCATTAAAAAAATCCTATTGATGTCGGCTGGAATTAAATCTGGCACCTTTGGAACGTCAGTCAAGGGCTGAACGAATTTGCACCAGGGTGCACCCTAATAGTAAAACAATAACAATAAAATAATAATACAAACATTATAATGCTGATATCGATAATAATAATGTAATAAAAATATTAATGGTAGTTTCAAACGTAATAATCATAATAATAATAATAATGAAATTTACATTTAAGAATTTTCCAAACATCGAGCTATTTTAATTTCGACAAATTAAAAATGATGCCTGGGCCTTTCATTGTCAAACGTTAAGCCGATCCTAATTTTTTCCAAACTGATATATTTCTCCAACAAAAGATGGCAACTTCGAAATTTCCTTAAGTTCAACTACATTGCCTTCAGCGGAAAAAAAAACCAATTGAGGCTTGCGTTGACGACGCAGGATATTGGACCAGTTTTCTGTCAGGCATCATAAAAGAAGTTATAAATTATAGAAGCTATATTAAAATATAGAATTTATAAAATATAAAGCTAAAAAATTAGAATGATATAAAATATAGAATTATTAAATATAAAATTATTTAGAACGATTTATAAAATATAAAATTAATAAAATTTAGAATTATATAAAATATAGAATTCCTAAATATAGAAATTATAACAAAATCAATACAAAATTGCACAATCCTACAATCGCAGCAGATTTCATTGGTGTTCGCGATTGGATATAGCATCGGAGATTTTTTGTGCGACTTCTATACATCCAATTGTTTGCCATTTTTGTACCTCTCTCGCCCTCTTTCTCTCTCTCTCACTCTCTCTCTTTCATGTCTTGTGTCGAGATTGCTGTACACGAAGAGTTCCGCAGCTGAATCCGGCTCACAATTTTGAAGGAGCTCGCGCGCGTCTTTCCACGCCGACCAAGGTATAAATATATAGATATATATATACATATATATATAGCTTGACCGCGGCAGGGACCGTTGAAGAAGGTGCGCAAAACCGTGGCTGGTTGTCTTGACCGCAAAACACGTGACTTCCTAACTGCTTTTCGTTTAAACTTTGAGCTTTGAGGAGTCGAGTCAGGCGCATCCGACGTGTCCTCAGCAAAACTCGTCTCTCCTTGCCCTTGCAGTTCTTTCTTTCGCTGTATCTCTTTCGCATGAATGTGGATGATGAAGAGAATAAGAGGGAAGGCGCAGACTTTGAGGATCGGCAGAAAATATAGCGCGAATCTGGTAAAGCGATTCGTCCGTGGTTTTCGTTCTCTGATGTTTTTCCGTCTTCCACTTCTCTCTCTCTCTCTCTCTCTCTCTCTCTCTCTCTCTCTCTCTCTCTCTCTCTCTCTCTTTTTGTCTTTCTCTACCTCTATCCTCACGTTCTTTGGTCCTTTTCCTGCTTTTTTTCCTCTCGTCGCCATACTTCTCATATTCTTGGATACCTCGTGACTGCGGCCGCGCTTTGGCTGAGAGACCATCCTCGTGTCTTAATACCGGTCTCATCTGTTGATGACGATTGCGATGGGAGCGAGGAAGAGGCTTGGCTTTACTTTTTCATACCGCTGTCTCCGTTCACTGCGTTCACTGCGTCGAGATTGAAAAAAAAAAAAAACTTTAAAGATATATTGGGTGTGTCTCGCACAGGTGGCATTGTGTTGAGGTTGGTAACACTTGGATTCGAAAGGTCTGTAGGCATCTGTCAAATGTTGTTGATGCTATTTGACTGAAGTGTAAACATTTAGTAGATTTATTGTATTGAACATGTCTACTTTTCGATCGAAAAGTAGACATCTACAGTCTTCGCAGTTGTTTACAGAACTACATGGCTTTGCAATATAGTTCTACAGAAAACATTGTACAACTTATGGCGCTTCGGCAAATACATTCAAGTTTTGGGCTCTCGATAATCTCGAATAGCCCACATATAGTTGACCATGCGAGAAGCTAATACTTTCTTAGTGCACCTCTACGCCCTTTAAGAAACATACGAGTCGTGTAAATTAATTAGTGATTTTTTTCAATTTTTTTATTCAAATAGAATTACAATTCAATATTGTCTTCCTCAAAATAACTTTCTTGGGAAGCCACACAGCGCTGGAGACGGTTCTTCCAATCCTCCTAGTTGCGCTGGAACTCGGATACTGGAATAGCCTTCAGCTGGTCGGTTACGGCCATTCGAATGTTTTCGAGTGTCCCAAAATGACGTCCGTTGAGGTGATTTTTCAATCTCGGGAAGAGGAAAAAGTCACAACGACTTAAGGGGTGAGGGCTAGTCAGCATTTTCAAAAAATCGTTTTTTTTTTGCATTTTCTCAAAGTACAGCATTTCAAAAGTATTCTCTGAACATTTTAGACAAATCGGAGCATTATTCATGAAGATATACAACTTTGAGCACAGCCACCTCGTGTCGAGGCGGCTGTGCTCAAAGTTGCTTCTACTGCGCTCAAAGTTGCTTCTACTGTGTTCAAAATCGCTTCTACTGCGACTGCTAAGGCGAAGGAAGGGTCACTTTATGGTGCCGGAATAGATGATTGAATGTAAGTACAAAAATAATTTTTTTTATTTGCATATAAATTATACTTAAAACTTTAAACGCTTTTTTTTCGAAAGCACGTTTTCAAATTTGGTGATCACTGTAACTCCAGAACGACTTAACCGATCGTTTTCAAATTTGTATCACTTATTCTGTACATAATTGTCCCTTGGATGGACGTAGGATTTTTATCGGCGGTGAATAGTTATTTTTTTATAACTGAAAATATGAGTGAAATTTTGGTCGGAAAACAAGTATTTACTTTGAACATCCGCCATTTTGTAAAAATTCGAAATTTTCATTAACGCTTCGTCCATCCTGGGCCCAATATGATTTACTTTATCCCCGTTAATTTTTTTGGTTTCAGATGATCTAGTGATGAGCAGCAGTGATCACCGCGAAACACCTTTTTTTCTAGACCCCTCGCAGACTGACTGCATCTCGCTTATTTATCATTATTTTTCAATGAAAATTTTACTGTAGCTACTAGAAATATTGATTATTCATATGGGAAAACATTTTTCACTAAATAATAAAACCTGTAAAAAAAATCCCGAAAAAAGCGTTTTTTTCGGCCTTACAAGTAGCCCTCACCCCTTAAGTCAGGCGAATAAGGAGGCTGAGAAGCAACAGGAATGTTTTTACTGACCAAAAACTCGTTTATTGAAATTGCTGTGTGACAAGGCGCATTGTCATGATGCAACACCTAGTTCTTGATGCTTGGTCTCACGCGCATGAGACCAAGAATCAAGTTCGATCATTTCGAATCATTGATTTCGATCATCAAATTTCGAACTTCTTCGAAATTTTCGATCATTCTGACTGTCAATCGCCGATCTGAATGCACAAGATCCCGGATTCTGTCGACAGTTTCATTGGTTCTTGAAGATGAAGGCCTTCCGCTGCGTGGTTTATCTTCAATCGACTCTCTTCCTCCTGAAAGTGTCTTAAACCACCGAAAAACCTAGGCTCTTGACGAAACACTGTCTCCGTACGCCTGCTGTAGGATTTTGCAAAAGTTTCCATTGCACTGTGCCAAAATCTAAATCAAAACCTGATAGCACACCGTTGCTCGAAATTGATGTCACTCATTTTTAGAACGCACTAGAAAAAACTGTTTCACGAAAAACATCGCTACGGACAACCAAATAACTCTAGCGAGTTGAAACTCGTACTAAAGACGTATCACATGTTCACCTGCCTCCCCCCCCCCCCCCCCCCCCCCAAGTCTCACCAAGTGTTGCCAGATCGAACGCTACGTTGGCAGTCTCATTACTTAAGGTAGTAGTCTCGCGAAGGTGTTTTTCTATAGAATTTTCTTCAATTTTGAGGACACATCTAGGGCAGTATTAAGTAATTTCGTGCAAAATTTTAAAAGGATTCACCGTTTCGTATTCGAGATATTGGCAATCAAAGATTGCACAGTTTTACACGTATTTTTATGAGGAGCAGTGGAAAACTGCTCATTTCACGCAATAACTTCGAAACTTTTAAACAGATTTTTTTTTGAATTCTCAATTACAGAGGAACATATCACAAAGTTTATAAAAAAAAGTCAAAAACTTTGACCGCCCATTTCCGGAGATATAGCGATTTATTTTATTTTTTGTTTCACTTTATTTTATTACTATTTTCTTTATTACTTTATAAGTTGTTAGACCTCGAAAAGATGTAAAAACTACATTATAAGGATACTTAGCAATATTTCGAGGCTTTTATTGATTGACCGGAGAATAAGAAACTAAGAAATCAACTTTTGACTACTATCTTAATTTACACATCTCGTATCCTCCGATTTTCATTGAGATAAAAGCAGATAATTCGTTTTTCCCATACGAATTTCAACACCCCGTTGTACCTCTAATTAGAGATTGTTTAAAAACATTCTAAAATATGCGTTTTATTAATTGTTTTGTAGTATATTTATACCAAGTTTCAAGTTGATACGCGCAAGGAATACAATTTTCTATACAAACTTTTATACCCTATTTCATCCCCTTAGGGGTTGTTTTTCGAAAAATCCCTTCTTAGTGCACCTATATACCTTCTGAGGAACATATTGTCCAAATTTCATGTTTCTATCTTAAGCCGTTTAGGCTGTGCGTGTATAGATAAAAATAGATAATTAATGTTATAGCAGCACTAAATGATAGTGACCTAAATAGTGGTAGCCACAATGGTAATAGGTCAGGTGGAAATGCGTTGACGTGGTCGACAATGAAGCAAAAATTCATCTCAAAGCTGTCAATACATTTGAGAGCAATTGATGAATAAATCGCGAGAAATTTGCCTTTATCGCGCATCCCGGATATAGCGTGTATAAGAATGCAAAGGACGATGCACCTTAACGTCCGTTCGTTTTCTCTCTTCCTCTCTGTCTCTTTCACAGTGCCTTTTTTTCCCCTGTCCATTCGTCGGGAGATCCTCGTCGAAGAATAGCAGAGCACACACGTGATACGTATGTGCGGGCGAGTAAGAAGATTATTGTGCCGGAACAGAAGACGAGCAAGAGAAGAATAAGAAGAGTCGGAGGCTGCAGAGAGGGCAGGCCACGACCCCGGGGCGGCCACGAGAAACTCACTCTCAGGTTTATATACATCGTCGATTCAGTGCCCGCACACATATGTGTGTGCACGTGCGCGCATACAGGACTACGTGAGATGGAACAACGATATATGGAGGAAAAAAAGAGTGAGCGAGAAGGGGGGTAGGAGTGAGGGAGAGAAAAAATCTGAGGGAAAAGTACAAAGAGAACGGGAGAGGGTACAATGGCCATCACGGATTTCTTAATCGCTCTCGATCTATCTGTTCTGTATAACGTCCGAGAGATGAAGCGTGTATGCAGTTACAGTCATGCACGGATGCGGTCAAGGCACGTGTGTACGCATCTGTGTACGTGTACGAGGACACGGGATTTTGAAGACATTCAACTTTTATGACCATCCTTATACTATTGCCCCCATACTCAACGTTATATTATTCATGTATTTGAAATCTCTAGATTAATTTAAGCATCATCTCTAAATAAAGGTAAGCATCTGTAAGGTAATAATTATCTCTAAATATTAGATGAAGTAAAAAGTTTTGAGCGTTTTTTCGCTTTATTTCGACGATGAAATTAACATAGGATTATCCGATTTAACTTCATAATTCCGCGAACTTCATAATTCCGCGATTGAAGAAGTCCTCGTCCCTATTGGTAAAAAACTTGACCAGCTCATTTTCACAAGCCTCTCTTGAGGCCAGTCTTGTACCATCAAGAAAATTTTGCAAATGCTTGAAAAAGTGATAAACGCTTGGTGCCACGTCTGAACTATACGGCGGGTACGATAGAACCTCCCATCCAAGCTCTTGGAACTTCTGGCGCTCCGTTAAAGATGTGTGCGGCCTGGCGTTGTCTTGATGTAACACAACAACCTTCCTATTGGTCAATTCTGGCCGCTTCTGGTCGATCGCCGGCTTCAATCTGGTCAGTTGTTGACAGTAGAGGTCCGAATTGAGTGTTTGGCCCGATGGGAGCAGCTCATAGTGGATGATTCCCTTCCAATCCCACCAAACACACAGCAAAACCTTCTTGGCCGTTAATCCGGGCTTGGCGATCGTTTGGGCCGGCTCACCGCGATTGGACCACGACATTTTTCGGCTGTTGTTTTCGTATGTGACCCATTTTTCATCGCCAGTCACCATCCGGTTCGAAAATGGGTCGATTTCGTTACGTTTCAGCAAAGAATCGCAGGCATCAATTCGGTCCAAAAGGTTCTTTTGCGTCAATTCGTGTAGCACCCATACATCGAGCTTCTTCTTGAGACCAGCCTTATGCAAATGGTTCCAAACGGTTTTCTAGCTAATCTTCAGTTCCTGGGCAATAGAATAAGTGCTCACATGCTGGTCCGACTCGACGATTTCCAAGATTTTATCGACATTTTCGACGATTGGCCTACCAGAGCGTGCCTCATCTTCGACGTCCATATTACCAAAACGGAATTGTTGGAACCACCGCTTTGCTGTTGCATTCGATACTGTATTGGGTCCATAAACAGCACATTTTTTTTGGCTGCCTGCTCCGCTTTTTCACCTTGGTCGTAGTGGTACTGAAGAATGTATCGAATTTTCTCTTTTTTTACCTCCATTTTGGAACGTTGTAACACATAACTGGCTTCACCAAACACAAAACTGTCAAAGAACTTTTTTTGAAGCTTAATGTCACCTTTTAATCGCCGTATAGTACGACCCGATGCAATGTATACATCGTGAGATATGGCTCACTAAAGACATCCAGCGGAAAACGCTCAGAACTTTTTACTTCACCCAATAAATGTGAACATATTTGTGCAAAGATCATTTCAATTCTTGTACTCAAAATAAATTATGCGTTTCCAAAAATGAAGTGAGTTTTCTACTTTGTTGGACCGAAAAATGTTCGATTTTTCACCAATTTTTTATGCGAAAAATATTAAATATAGAATGTTGAAATTTCGTACGTTTACTAAGCGGTCTTTATTCAATATGGTAATATTTTTTTAAGTTTGACAAAACATGGTACTGGGAGGGGGAGGAGCCACGTATGTCGGTGCGTTGGCGATGATTTTCTTCGCTTGCAGAAGTCCTCAGTCCTGGGCACGTGATCTGAAGCAAAAAAATCAAACATATTTTTACTTTCTACAATACTGTGTATAAGTCGAACTAGAATCAAGAAGAAGAAATTGAAAGATCAAAAAATAGTGAGCGATCGAAGGAGAAGTTTAGTTTTTACGAAAATTTTTGCAGTTTTTTGTTCATTAAATAAAAATGTATGAATATTTTTGGATAACTCTAGTTCAAGTAATGACGACGTTTATTGTGGACGTGCATGCCAAATTTCATAACGATTACTCGTCTAGGGTGTGTAGGAGCACTTCCGCAAACTTGGAAAATGTGGTTTCGAAATAAACGCGTTTAAAGTTAAACTGAAGTTTATGTGCGAATAAAATGAAACGTTTCATACTTACACCTGATCTGCTATGCCGGGACCATAGAGTACACGTTCCTCTTCTTCAAAAAGTTATTCTTGAGCTGTCCGCTCCAGTCGTCGGGGCAATCTTGCCTCTTTTTATGCAGCGAAATGTGTGGCGTTAGCTTTTTTCACGCGCACCATATACCCATTCCCATATTTCATAGCTGCGGGTCGCTTGGTTTCGTCGGCCTATAACTTTGCGGATTTTATTTATATTGACTTGAAATTTGCTGAGCTTGAAATATTTCGTATAAATTTGGTAGATTTAGACATTTTTATATGTTCTCTAAATAGTTCTGCTCACGAAAATTCTTCTGCTAGTCACATTTGTCTAAGTTTTATCATAAATATTTTTTTTAAACATTCGGTGACACCCTGTTTTTTATTGTCGTTACGGAATCTTCAGAATTGTCACATGCTTAGAGCCATTTATATCAGACATCTAGAGCTATTTAGTGTATAAATTATCAAATAGAAATGTGGCCAGCATGTCATCTACATAAAATGCTCCATAAATTAAACGATTTTCATAGTCGTAATTTTTTGTTGAAAGTTGGGTAACTTGACTTGGAATGTTACCAGGCTACTGGGATGTATTTTTATTTAATTGTAGAAGAAAATCAATCAATTGTTAAATATTCGCGTTAGTCAACGGAATACCTTGAGGATCGAATCAAAACAGCCAGTGACCTGCTATCCAACGTTATAATGGATTAAAAATGTCCTCTTTCCATCTATCTGTACATATAATAAAAACTGAAGAGGCTGCTGTAGGGGTTGCTTTGTCGGTATTTTTTTTTATTTTGACATTTCTTTACAGATCGTTTATATTGAAAATAAGTTAGAAAATCGTATTGAAAAAAAATGGTCCATCTGTCTGTAGAATTACTGAATCGATTTGGATGCAGCTTTCACAGAAATACAGCTCGAAGTGTGGAATAGCACAATGCAATGAGAAATTCTTTTTTATGTTTTCATTTCCTTGTTTTTTATTATTGCTCAAAGTCTTATTTTGTAGATTTAGATTGTAGATTTCCGATTGAGCATCGCGAAAAGGTTTCAGTGATTTTGGTAACTTAAATGTGCCGGGAAAAATTCGGTAATTGAGAAAAAGTATCATTGCAGCGGTACAAGCTTCAATGTCATGCTAGCTAATTGTCCCTTCTCGTCCATTAAGGCATTCCTTAAGATTTTTTCCGCACTTTGCCTTGAACGAAAAGCAGGGAGGAACTATTTCGATTTACGATATTTACGATATTTCTTCTTGACTCGGCAATCGTTTTTGACAATTTTTTTCGGTCAAGTTTTTGGCCGAGCCAAAACCAAATGTTAGCGCATGTTTTCTGTAATGATATAGCTGAACCTGACTCTACAGTGAAATTATGCCCGGGCTGCAGAGGCCCATTAGCTGGTGCAGCTTCAGTAATGTTGGTTTTTCGAGCCTTCAAACAATAGTTGGGTAGGTTCTGTACCATGGTCATGCTGACGCTTGGGCCAGTCTAGAATACCGAAGCTTGGTATTCATTACTGGGCCAAGTCTCAGCCGATTGTCCACAAACGGTCGAGTCAGCGCTGGCTTTGGTGTTGGCTCTGGCGTCGAGCCAGCGTTGGGTCTGTTCTGTACCATCGACATGCTGACGCTTGAGCCAGTCTAGAATACCGAAGCTTGGTATCCACTACTGGGTCAAGTCTCAGCCGATTGTCCACTAACGGCTGAGCATTGGCATTTTCTACATTGATCGCGTTTCCATTTATATTTTCGGCCAACAAACGCCACGTTCCAAAAAAAAAAAATATCACATCGTCCTCTTGTACGCGCAATAATCGCGTGGCGATTTCGAGAAATTCGAATCGCGATCGGCCGGGGCAAAGTTCTCGCGTCAGATGATGCTGAAGTCAGGTGGCAAGGGAACTGGAGAGAATTACGAGTGGACGACGGAGAGCAGGGAGAGAAAGATGAAAAATGTAATGTGAGGCAGTGATGATGTTAAATTATTTGGTCAGGCATGAAGACGGACCTAGAAAATCGGTCGGCTTAATCGGAACTCTCGCCGTGGCTGCTGGTGTGCTCTTCGGAGACTTCGACGCTCGACATGTACTGTAACGTGGTACAACGAGAGCGCGAGAAACGATAGCAGAGGAGTTTCTCCAGTCCCAACCCCCTCACATGGCGAGGTAGCCCTGCGACGAGGGACGAGAAAGCTCTCGCGCATTTTCCAGCCCTCCTCATCTTTCCACAGAATCCAACCCCTCTCTTACTCTTTCTTTCTCTCTCTCTCTTTCTTTCTAAATGTCTCGCTCTTTCACGCTTCGCCCCTCTCTACGCTCTTTCATCCACCACTCTCGCTCACTCCACGATATTGCTCTCGCTCGTGTTTCAACCCCCAAGCACTTCGTCTCGCTCTCTCTTTCTCTCTCTATTTTATCCATTTTCCAACCATCCCCCTCAATTTTCCATCTCTCTGTTACTCATTTTCATCTCCCTCTCTCTCTCTCTCTCTCTCTCTCTCTCTCTCTCTCTCTCTCTCTCTTCCTGCTTTTCCTGTCTTTTCCTTTTCCTCGCTACCCTCTGCCTCCCTATATCTGTCTCTTTCTGACCCATGTTCTCTGGCTCTTTATCTATCCCACCAGTTTTACCGTTACGGATTCTCACGCTGTTGGTACACGTATAACTCTCGTTCCACCATTTTCTACGGATCCTTGGTCAAACCCGCCCCCTTCTGCCGTACTGCTACCCCTGACGCTTTTCCGCATCACGCTCTCTCTCTCTCTCTCTCTCGCTCTTTCTCGCTTTTCGCTTCCGGTTGAGGGAAAAAGCTTTCCTCCGGTCCCGGCGTTCTCTCCCCTTCCCCTCTTGCAGCTGTGAGGGGACAGAAAAATAAAATCGCTCAGCGTGTTCTCACAAACTCGAGGAAAATCCTGGGACGGTTATTGGCCGAGGGTGAACGCGTATGGGCAGTGGCCAAATGAAATAGCCCCGAGTACTTACGCGAGTATATATATATTGTTTTTTTTCGCATCACGTGCGTTGGCCAGTAAAAAAAGAGGATGAAAAACTCGCATTCTCAGTCTTCTAGCTGTTGTATTTACGCGACGAAATCGATAAAACAATTTACATTAAATATAACGACGAGACGTATAGCTTTGAGATCGATACGAAATATTTGCTCATTGGCTATTTCATAAAAATTAAATATAACGCTTATCAATTAAAGTATAATTGAGTACAAATTGAAATTAGAGCGAGTGACACACCTGGATTTACTCTGGATTGTCATACCGAAAGTTTCGCGCTCGATCTCAGTCGGCGTCAAAAGATTTTTCAAAAAGTTTTTCCTGTCATCGGTGGTTCAGGACTCACGTTAAATATTGCAGGTTTTAGGGAATATACATTGGCTCAGGGTTGAAGGAGTTGAAAGAAGAACGGAAAGTACGCGGTCTGATGAAGACTACACACAGAAAAAAAAATCATTTGGGTGGACGGGATTGTTAATTTCTGGAGGCCAATGAGATGAACATTCGATTATTTGGTGGATTCGTTAGGTCGATGGACTAAATAATTTTCAAAATAACCCAAAAGTCCGTTTTTTTTCAATAAATAATCCGCTGGTAGAGGACGACGAATCTAGTCAGCCGAAATTATCTTCTTTGTGGAGTGCACAAAGCCCAATGCTTGGTGTGTAATGGAAGTCTTAAACCCAAGAAGGCAATAAGAGTTCAGTCACAATCTAGCCTCAAAGATAAAATTAATCAAATTAAACGCAACTCCGATTCCACAGACAAATAGAATAAATGCCGAAGAAAAAAAAACACACATTTCATATTCGAAATGCATATCCGTAGCCAGCATTAAATTTGAACATTCGAGGATCTATAATTCCGAAATTCGTTTTTTTTTGCACGCAAACCATTACATCTGTAGTAGCGCAATAAAAGATGTGTTATCCGAGGCAGTGAAGCCGCAGCATTCATTCTAGTGAATAAATATGGCAAGGGGAGTGAGGGAAATCTTGGTGGGTGTCATTGGTATAGTGGTGAATTAAAAAGACGTTGGTTGCGCGAAATGGATCGATGATTCGGAACGAGCCTAGCGGAGATTCGAGATGCTAATCTTTTTCGGTCGTGTAATGAGAGAGGGAGAGGGAAAGAGAGAGAGAGAGAGAGGGAGAGAAAAAGAGGAAGGAAGAAAGAAGGAGG
>OZ010715.1:23450951-23494158 GCA_963932345.1 Ophion ventricosus | reverse complement strand
GTTGAGTACTCTGCGCGAATACGTACGATGTTTTTCCTCTCTAACGTCCCAACTGCAGTCTTCTTTCTCTTTTCCTCGCTCTCAGTCCCTCTCGATTTCTTTTTTTTTTTGCATGTATCCATAGGAGTCTCTTGGCGGCCTTTGATCAAAATGCCAATTGCCACTTTGTCTGGCAACTTTTCCATTTTTTCCATCGTCAAATTGCGAGATGAGGAAACGGCGGAAATGAAAGAAAAAAAAAAAAAAAACAAATAAAGCGTTATTTTTTCGCATGAAATTGCTTAATTTATACGGAATAGTTAATCGCGCAGTATGAATATTCATTTCGTCTTCTCAAACGTCGATAAATTTCACTGAAAAACCGATCCTTTCGTGGAACATCCCGATCGCTTATCAAAGGGTTGAGCAGCGAATGCGCAAAAAAAAAATCGAAAGAAAAATGTACACTTCGTAACGTTTCGAGTTACGGCAGGTAACATTTTCACAACATTCCTCAATAATGCGTCTATTTTTTTCGAATTACGTTACAGCCAGGCCAGACGCCTTCGCAAGTTGCAGAATGCGATGAACAGTTTTGCGGAAAATGATGCAAATTTTGAAATAAGTCTCAATGTTAATAACAAAATTATTGCTGCCTATAAGTTATATCGAGATATGTATGAAAGCAAGAAAAGAGAAGCGAAACAAAATCGAATTGATACGTCTTTCAAACCAAAGGATTAGTTTTTATTGTGCTTCTTGCATTTTTTTTAAATTTTGTATAATACTCCAATTACATATACATGTAATAATTGAGTACCATAATATGAAAAAATCATAATTATCAAATATGTAAAAAATAAATGCAAATATGCAATTTTATTAATTATATTAAAAAGTCGATGTAGAATATCATTCCGTCATTTTTCATGGAAATGTACCAAAAAAATTGTTTCGACTTACGTCGTTTCAATTAACGTCGTATATTTCGAGAACCCACCATGCGTAAGTACGAGGAATGCCTGTACCGATTTTTTGAGCGTTCGAGATCGATGTGAATCGCGGGTCGAATTATCTTGTCCAACCGCAATTTTCGCTCATGCGAACCTTCGGGAATTGACAAGGAAAGAAAGCGAACGAAAGAAAAAAGCAACGCTGCTCCATGTATAATGTCATTGCTTTATACGAGGAAAATTTTGGCTGCGTTCTGCCACACGTCGTGGAAATGAGCGACACACGCGAACGCAGAAGGGGCAATGGTCGAGAGAAAAAAGCCCAAAGACCAGGCGTTTTGACGATGCAAAGACAACGCCCTTAGTTCGTACCTACATGTCAGGGCAATGGTCGCGGGGAAGAGGGTGGGTAATAAAGATGAGGCAAAAGCTTTGGATGAGGGGTTGAAAACAGGGGGTAGTACGAAAGGAAAGAAAGAGAGAGGGAGGTAGAAATGAAGAGAAGGGATTTACACGTATAGTGGATGTAAAAACCTGAGGGAAGCGAGAAAGAGGAGAGAGAGAGAGAGAGAGAGAGATGGGGAGCGATTAGCACGAGAAAAAGGAAGAGAGAAAAAGATGAGTGAGAGGGTATAAGAAAGAAGAGTGAGTACTCGTGGCGGACGCGAAACACAGGGACAGAGAGCAAGCGAGAGAGAGAGAGAGAGAGAGAGAGAGAAAAGGGTCCATAGGAGGAAGGACGCCAGGCAGGGGGGGGGGGGCTCGAGGCGGTGGTGGGTTTTGAGGCAAGGGTAGCGTCGTAAGGGTGGCGGTGAGAATCTACCCCCGTACGCGAAAGGTGGTACCAAGCGGGTCGCGCGCACCAGAGATGGAAATGAGGAGTATACGACGACTATATGAGAGAAAAAAGAAAGACAGAGAGCGAGAGAGATGAAGGGGGTGTGGGTGGGAGTTGGAAAAGCGGGAGGCTGTACGATAGGTATAAGCAGAAGAAAGCACGGGTCGATTAAAAGTAGCGAGGGTGTTTCTCCTCTCGTTACCGGAGCGAAGGAGCACCCCTTCCGCTTCGGCAACCACCACCCCCCCCCCGTCCTCGTCGGCCCCTTCCACCTACCGCTTCTTGGCCCCCTCCAACCCGGCTCACCTCCGCACCAGAAGGAGACGAAGAATTGAGGAAAAAAGGGACGGAAAAGGAGAGACAGAAATGAAGAAAAAGGGAGATGAGGTGAACGCGTATACACTACTGGATGTTGAGTAAGCATGCGGGGGTGTGGAAAGTATGAGAGAGCGAGAGAATGTAGTGAAAGACGGCCGATATATATGTAGAGCAAAGGAGAAGAAACTTTGTGTATATAGTTTAAATGTGTGTGTGTGTGAGGAAAAGTGAGTGAGAGAGATAGGGAGAGAGAGAGAGAGAGAGAGAGAGAGAGAGAGAGAGAGAGAGGCGATGGCGCTGAGGCGATGGAAAGAGACACGGCAAGATGTAAAACAAACATCGAGAGAGGAGTGAGATAGCTGCGGTCCCGATCCAGGGGTTAAAATCTACCCTCCCCCTGCACCCTTCACGAGAACGTTCCCACCGAACTCACTCGAGATCACAGTGGAAAGAGACTTGAGATTCAGAGAAAGAACGAGAGAGGGAGAGAGAGAGAGAGAGAGAGAGAGAGAGAGAGAGAGAGAGAGGACGAAGAGAATCTCAACCTTTATTTGGATTTAAGTGAAGAAAGGGTTACCGTTGCTTGGCCCCCGCGCGCGCGCGCGTGCTCCCGAGCACAATTCCTTGGGGATGCTTACGCGGGGAGGGAGCAATCGTGTGAATCGAGCAAGAGCTCTGTGCTCGTGTCTTCTGCTTTTTATACGTCGGAACATTTTCAAACTCTTCCCGACTCGTATTACACATGGACGAGTATACGCCATCATTTTTAGAGCCGAATTCAAATGGATAACAAGGGCTGCGGTAAAAATGTCACTTTTGTCATCGTGAGTTCGTTTGGGTTTATCGGGATTTCATTTTTTTCTTGGCTAAGTAGGGGGCGCTTCTTCTGTAAGCGAAGCCTGTGCAGAAATCGTCGTAGGGATCCAATTGGATTATCATAGTTGTGCCTACTTACTGATAGGGATCCAATTGGTTATCGCATTTGAACGTTATACTAAAACGTCACGATCGTAGATTAGATTCTAATCGGGATTCCCCATTGGAATCCAATGTATGATTTCAATTGGAATAATCCTGATTATAGAAAACAGAATCTGATACGATTATGGATAGATCCCATCACATTGTGTATGTTGAATGTTGTGAACAAAATATATATTAGGTGTACCACTTTGCTTCCGCCGTTTTTTTTTCCAAAATTTAAGGCTTTAGTCATAAAAAGTGATGAACTATTCACGATTAAAAGTATTGTCCGTCGCTAGCTACTACTTTTCCCCATATTTTTGACAATTGTCGGATACCATCTCGAAAAAACGATGCGTCTTTTGAGGCGATCCACGAATCGATGCATTTTTGTACTTCTTCATAAGAGCGGAAATGCTGATCAGCGAGACCGTGTGTCATTGATCGAAACAAATGGTAGTCAGAAGGAGCAACGTCTGGAGAGTACGGTGGGTGGGATAAGACCTCCAATTTAAGCGTTTCCAAGTATGTCTTGACCGGTCTTTAGACATGTGGCCCAGTATTGTCATGCTGGAGGATAACTTTGTCGTGTCTCTCTTGCTACTGTGGCCGTTTCTTGTTCAATGCTCGGCTCAAACGCATCAATTGCGTTCGATACCGATCCCCTGTGATGGTTTCACTCGGTTGCAACAGCTCATAACCATTTTATCTCTTCCACCGCCATGCCGGTCCTCGACGTCAAAATCATCGCTTTTGAAGCGTTGAAACCACTCGCGACATGTTCTTTCACTAAGAGCAGACTCGCAGTAAGTACTTGAGAGCATTCGAGGCGCCTCAGCAGCGGTTTTTTTTCAAATGGAAGCAGAAAATCAAAACTTCCTGCAAATGACGAGAATTTGGCTCGAAAACTGACATCTTTGATCGAGAATAAATTTATCTTGCAAACACAAATTCACTAATGTGGTACTGTCGTTATGTTGACGGATGCCCGAGCTTACTGTGCAGATACTCTTACTGAGCAGATCTTAAAAAAGTATAAATCTCATCTTAAAAAAAGTATAAATCTTACCTCATCTTAAAAAAGTATAAATCCTATCTTAAAAAAGTATAAATCTTATCTTAAAAAAGTATAAATCGCTTGACAAGGTATATCTTAAGGGATCATCAACGTAAGATTTTTTTTGCATTATCCGATAGTATACACGGTTGTAAACGTTCTGTCCAATTTTTAGATCGAAATTCGAAATATTTCGGTCGCTATACAGCCTTTGTTAGAAAAATTGATTGGAGAGTGAGACCTGGCGCGGACGGCACGCCAGGTCCCGCACTCCGAACTTTAAACGCGTTTTTCTCGGAATGGTGTTTTTCAAAACGATGGTCACTCTCAAAGGAAGAGTTTTCAAGCTATCCGTTTGAAATTTTAGCAGAACATTCTTCACGTCATTCCTTATATTGCTATGGAAGCTTTTTTTTTAAATCTTCCTATTTTTTTTTTACGAAAAACTGTCGAAAAAAGGCTAAACTTGATACTTTTTGTTCAAACCGCCGCCATTTTTTCAAATTTCACTAAAAAAAACAGTTATTGCATTTGATATTATTTTTCAATTTTTACTTTGCGTTCTGTTTAATTCGGGATTGTGTTAAATGCTGAATTATTCAACTAATCACTACGACTAATTGTGTAAGTAGATAGCCAACAATAGAGTTTAATTAATTACCAAATATTCTTTAGATTTGGTTTACGTTTTCTTTTTTACGACCTCCGGGGCATTATGGGCGGAGTAAAATGGGCATTTTGTCCCGTCCATAATGAAAATTGCAGGTACAATTATGGTTTGGCACTACAAACGAAAGAAATATCGTGCCAAATGGGATATGAAGAAAATGGTAGCAGTCGTGAGGGATGTAACAAGCGGAAAACTAAGCTGTAAACGGGCATCTGTGGAGTATAATGTACCACGCTCAGCATTGCAACGAAAAGTGGCGGAATACAAAGAGAAACAAAGTTTAACACCGAAAAGATTAGGTAACTTTAAACCAGGGTTCACAGTTGCTCAAGAAGAAGAGTTTGTTTGGGTTTGGGCACATATGACTATTATGCTCCATATCCGGGGCATAATGAGCATTTTCTTATTTTTTTTAAAGTTCCTTTTGTACCGAGAACTGGTAAACTAAGACGATTGTTATGAGTTAAGTTTAAAGATTATCAATGAGATTAATAAATGACTGTGGATGGATTTTATTAGCTGTTTCTATAAAGGATTTATTCAAGTTTTCCCTTAGAGGGCCCGCTCTGCCCCGGTTTCCCCGACCCTTTCCAATTGAACCTTTTCCTATCACTCTCTAACCGCATTTCGCTAATCTAACCGAACTTCCGTTGCGTCCATAGCTGTCTTAAGGCCTTAGGTCACTGTGGAGGCCAAAATAGGGCATATTTTGTGATTTTTTTTCAGCGAAACCATAAAATAAATCGGAATTACAAAATAGGGGTTTTTATTATACACGTAATTGACTATATAAAATTATTTTTTCACAACGATATATGTCAAAATGGCGACTGTGCAGCATTTTTCCGATGACGCCTTTATTTCTGGAAGGTCAACGGCCGGACCAACAGCTCCTATAATTTTTGAACTATGATGAGACACTAAAGTTTTTTCGATTATATATAAGAATAGCTATAGAAGTACGTAGGATTTTTTTGATATATTGTTTTTTGTCAAAATGGCGCATTTCTTAAACAAAAAGTATAAAATGCCATGAGAACATAATCAGAAAAATTGTTTATAAAAAAGGAACTATGCAATAGAATTTAAAAAAAACTTACGTAGTGCATCAGAAAATATAATTCTAAATATACAGTTAAAATTTCAAGTGAATCGGTTGAAATTTGTTTGAGTTATGAGTCCGGCCGATTTGAAAAATGCAGTTTTGAGATAAACGCGTTTGAAGTTAGTAGAAAGTCACGACATGAATCAAGAGGTGTTGCGCTAGAATTCGAAAATCGAGGACTTAGAGATTTTTCACACCCATAATCTTTTGGAATATAATTTTATCGGTATTAAAATACATTTTTAACAAAAAAATCGATTTTTGGAAAATCCTAGAGTGGCCTAAGGCCTTAAGCCGCGATATACATTTACAATGATAAAAAATTGACAAGCAAGAAGAGATGAATTAATGGAAGTAAATCGGCTGCATGAAAAAGCTGAAGGCTCATTATATGGGCCTGGTATTGTTGACTAACTCGAAAGTTATTTTAATCATTGTTTGTTTTTACGTGTAAGAACTTTAAACTGCATTTTCGAAATTGGCGTGCAGGATTACTCAAAAACTATTGACTCGATTAAGTTGAAACTTTGTAGAAATATTGATAATATTATCATCTTCTAGTTGGCGAGAATTGTTTTTGAAAAATTAGGAAAAAAATTACTTTTTATTCCAAATTTCATAGAAATGTTGCGTGAAATTTAGATTTTTTTCTTTATAGACCATTTGGGTACCACTTTATGTACCAATTTTATGTTCCAATCTCGTAAATCTGCATTTTATTCATTTCAATAATTGTCTAAGAAAAACTATACATGTTCTGACTAAAAAAAAAATTCCCATGCATGGCCAATAGCCATGCACAACGCTGCTTGGCTAGAAGTATCGCCAGGGTCGAACCCTGATCGCCCATCAACCAATGTCGACAGAGAAACGCCTGTATTTCTTTTGCTTGTTAAATGATATTCCGTCGGAAGTTTTTTTGTCAAGTTTATTTCAGACACGGTACTGTATTTTTAGCCCCTTTAGGGAAATCCTATTGGTATGGATTGGATAGTCTCCGTGGGCGAGCGAGAGGCACACGTTTTGTCACAATCGTCAACGATCACAAGATAGTATTTAGAATTTTTCTCATCCATTTTTTTTACGAAAAAATATAGTTCAAGTTTAAAAATGAGCGTTTCTACGATGACCAGGGGGAGTAACTCTTCGATTCGTGATCCCCTCAACGGAAACATTATTTTCTATTCTTTTTTCATTACCGTGCCCGCGCGGTAAATCGATCTGTGATCCCCCCCCCCACTCCTCCAAAGACCCGAACATTCAGGAGGTCCTTGCTCCGGAAAATAGGCATCGAGTGTGGAAATTTCAAATCATACGATAATTGCGGATCATTTCAGCTTAAACAAAAATCTTCTTTCGCAGGTACATTTATTCGTGTGTATTTTGGCAAAACGAAAATTCAATTAATGTCCGCGTGGCTGCGCGCGGTTGTTCGAGAGATGAAACAACAAAAAAAAGAAGTATCAGAGTCTCTCAAGGCGATGAAAAGTCACGGATTCAATCTACTTACTCGAGACCGTGGTGTGGCCCTATCGTCGCGTTTCTGTCCCTCATAGTTATACGCACCGCGGCAGCTGTCGTACTTTCTGTACACCTTCGTTCCGATCTTTTGCTCTCTCGCTCGCGTTCGGGGGTTGAACTTTAATTTAACGCATCGCGGCGCTTGTTCGAGCGAACGGCCAACACGCTTCATGTATTATACTTTATGTATATATATATACAGAGCGAGGCACATAAAGTGTTACAGAGCAATAGCACTCAAACTATTGATCATATCCAAAAATGTTTCAGACAAACGTTTCAGTGTTCGAGAAGGCCGTCATACTGGACCACCCTATTTTTTTTATCGGCGGAGGGGCTGAAGCTACGTCAAGGTCAACTCCACTTTTTAAAATGGAACCATGTATTTTTTTTCGACGACATTATTACCGATTCTAAGACGAATTCAGCGACCTACAACACAAGGTCATTCTAGTCACGCAAAGTATGAAAATAGTCGAAAAATCGAAAAATATCGGAATAATCACTTTCAAAGGATCCACTAACCTTGGTTTGCGTCTACCTACAGAAGATGCTCGAAGTGATTCACCCTCGACTTGTAAGCACTTGTTTGATCGCTGTTTTCATTTCTTGCGATACCAATGTTTCTTATCGGCAGCAAGTACGTATTTTCTGTTGACATATCAGTTAGTCACGCATTACCTTCTAATGTGAGTACATCGGATCACGAAAATGAACGATTTTCAAGAATCTTTTGATATGTTGATGGTGCTCGGGGAATGCCGTAAACATTACAGAAACGCCCAAGATTTGTATGCGGCTCGTTATCCGGATAGGCAACAAAAATCGCACATGGCTTTTAAGCGATTAGCTGACCGTTTCTGTCGCTTCGGTACAGTGAAACAAACACGAGTCAAACGTCGACCGATTGTTAATGAAAATAATGCGGCTGCTATCTTAGTTTTTGCTGCACTAAATCCACATACGAGCAGCAGGCAAATGGAAAGAGAGAGTGGAATTAGCCAGCGATCTGTATTAAGAATCTTACATCAACACAAGTTCCATCCGCATCGTATGTCATTACATCAGGATTTGTACGGCAATGATTTCCTAAATCGGGTCAATTTCTGTAACTGGATTCGTAGAAAAATGCGCACAGATGTCTCATTTTTGAGTCATGTGCTTGTTTTCTGACGAATGTAACTTCACAAATACGGGAAATGTGAATAGGCATAACATGCATTATTGGGCAAATGAGAATCCTCGATGGATGAGAACTGTACCATTTCAACATCCGTGGTCCGTTAATTGTTGATGCGGCATTGTCGGCGATCACGTCATTGGTCCATATTTTATTGAAGGTCGCTTGACTCGGCAAGTTTACGCAAACTTTCTGCAAAACGTACTGCCTCAATTACTGGAAGACGTGCCCTTGCATGTTCGCATGAACATGTGGATGCAACACGACGGTGCACCACCCCATTATGCTCTGTGTTCAAGACAAGTGATGAATGAGATTTTTGGTGAAAAGTGGATAGGACGAGGCGGCCCTGTAGCTTGGCCACCTCGTTCGCCAGATCTAACATCACCAGATTACTTTTTATGGGGTTTTGTCAAAAAACGCGTAATGGCGGTAGCACCTACCACGCCTGACGACATGAAAGAAAGAATACGCCGAGCATGCACCGAAATTACACCACAAATGTTGGCTGAAGTTAGACGGTCTTTTCATTAGCGAATTAACAAGTGCCTACAAGTCGAGGATCATCACTTCGAGCATCTTCTGTAGGCTATATTATTTCGATTTTTCGACTATTTTCATACTTTGCGTGACTAGAATGACCTCGTGTTGTAGGTCGCTGAATTCGTCTTAAAATGGGTAATAATGTCATCGAAAAAAAATACATGTTTCCATTTAAAAAAGTGGAGTTGACCTTGACGTAGCTTCAGCGCCTCCACCGATAAAAAAATAGGGTGGTCCAGTATGACGGCCTTCTCGAACACTGAAACTTTTGTCTGAAACATTTTTACATATGATCAATAGTTTGAGTGCTATTGCTCTGTAACGCTTTATGTGCCTCACCCTGTATATATATATATATATATATATATATAACACATGCACAAACACATATACATACCTCCGAGTAGTTACGGCTCCCTTCTTCTCGTCGATAGAAGCAATGTCAGTAGGAATCTCGAAACCTGTGTGACTACGGAAATAAAACCATTTTTAATTATGAAGATTCTACTAGAAAAAATGCCGGCATCACGCAATATCGCGAGATAGGCCTGAAACAATTTAAGGAAAAAAAAATCGAACCATCTCCCTAACCGCTCATATATGACAGGTGTAACGAAGCAGCGAAAATAATAATTAGTCTGATATTGACCGAACATATTGCAAATATTAAACTCTCATTTAGTATTTTATTTGAAAATCAACTTTAGTGTTATTTTTTTTTTGCGGAGAAAAGTAATTTGAAGTTATTTTTCGTTACTGATTATCTTTCAATTACTCGAATCTTTTCAGTTTTTTAATAAATAAATCATTCATCCGCGTTGATTAATCGATTCGAAGTTATTATTTCCCGCAATTTCGAATTAATTGGAACGGTATCTATTTTTTTTAAAGCGCATGGAGCAAAATCCTAATAAAATTAACAACAACAACAATAACGACAGGAACAACGAGAATGATAATATTGTGAAGCTAGACAATATCTAAAATGTGTATATGAAAGGAAGACAAAATTCTCCATACCTCTGATTCGCTGATCAACTGAGAGAGAGAGAGAGAGAGAGAGAGAGAGAGAGAGAGAGAGAATCAAAGGAGTGACATTGCATGGAAAACGGGACGTTTATTCTTTTGTCCATTAAATAGATTTCTATATCAGCCGTGTGTATTATTAGATCTATACCTATAGAGCTGTCGCCCGGCACCGAGTAGTTATACCTCTGCACGCGTATACGATCGTATGAGAAAAAGAGAAATTGAGAGAAAGAGAGGAAGCATTGCAGAACGAATGATGAGAAAAAGGGCATCGAGGCGGGCAAACGAATGAAAGGATACTCGATGTATCGTTATATGCTGATCGAGCATGACTAAGGTCAGCAGGTATCAGGAACGCGTTCCTCGTGTTTTACCATCTAAACGAATTAGAGCGATGAAGATATGAGGATGTGGGCAGGACAATAGACAGAGAGCAAGAGAGAGAGAGAGAGAGAGAGAGAGAGAGAGAGAGAGAGGGAGAGAGAGAGAGAGATAGAGAGAGAGAAAGGGGGAGATACGTTACGACCGACAGACAGACAGAGAGAAAGTTTTAAAGAGACAGAAAGAGAATGAGCGAGCGAGGAAGGGAGAGAGAGGAAGAAATAAAGACAGGGTGGAAGAGTATGTTCGCGAGGCCAGCAACACTAACCGATCGAGATTCGATTGAACCGACAACGACAATATCGAACGAAGAAAGCGTAGGAATAAAAGTAGAAGGACGAGGTGAAGGAGGGGGAAGGCTAATAAGATCGATACGTTTATGTTACGATATTGAGTAACTCGCGTGACTCACAAATCATGAATCTCTACAACGATTTGAGAACTAACGAGGCCGACGTTTATCGGCGGCCGGCTGGAAGGAAGAGGGAGACGCAGAGAGAGAGAGAGAGAGAGAAAGAGAGAGAGAGAGAGAGAGAGAGAGAGAGAGAGAGAGAGAGAGAGAGAGAGAGGGAGAGAGATGTACTGAGATATTGTCGGTGATTCTCCTGTATACACTGACTGTGCTCAGCTTCTCTGTTTCACTATACATAGGTATACATATTACTAATGATTGTCTTTGTGCGTTCATGATTGACGTACTAATTGCAAGTGACGTGATCCCATGTATACATTATATATCCGATGGCTCCGCATACACAGATACAGACATACGGATATATATATATATATATACAGGGTGGACCACGCAACGTGTGCACCTCTTTTACGACCAAAATATGCGTTGCACAAAAAAATGTTTTATACAAAAGTTACATGGTTTATAAGGCTACACTATGTGGTGCATTTATTTTTTTTATAGGTGGAGGCACTTCGAAGATTTGAAGGTCAACTTTATTTTTTCAAATGGAATGCTATATTTTTTATAGCGTACTATGATAGAGTATCGAATTCTGAGTAAAAAAGTATAGACCTTTATTAGCCCTAGAGTTAATAGCTAACGAGTAATCTCACTTTATTACTTTAAAATTTTCTTCTACCTACCTTAAAAACTACCTTAAGAATCAGTCGTCCGTGCAGGTCTGTGATATTTTGGTTGGGTTTCAGGCGGTATATACTATGTTGTATTGCATCGTCACACTCATATAGGTGTGTGAATTAATTTTTACAGTTTTTTTTTCCATACTTGCGGTTTATTAGAAAATAGACAAAACCGTGTTTAATCCGGGTAATATCCCCCGTTGTTTTCTACAACCTTCTGCCACCGATCTGGTAGCATACAGATACCATCACGATAGAAGCTTACTGGTTTCGAGGCGATAAAATCATCGACGAATTTCCTAATATCTTCGACTTCTCGGAAGTGGCTCCCTCTTAAGCTGTGCGCCATTGACCGAAATAGGTGATAGTCGGATGGGGCCAAGTCCGGTGAATATGCCGGATGAGGAAGAACTTCCCAGCCCAGGTTTAAAATAGTTGTTTGGGTTGTACGAGCAACGTGAGGTCGAGCGTTATCATGCAGGAGAATGACTTTTCGCTTTCCGTGTCCTGTGAATGGCCTTTTTTGCTCAATTGCTTCGCTTAAACGATTTAATTGGTCACTATATCGTTCTGCAGTGATCGTCTGACCCGGTTCTAGAAGTTCTTAATAAAGAACACCCTTTATGTCCCACCAGATACACAAAAGCATTTTTTTGACGTTCATTTGCAGTTTGGGAGTTGATGCTGTTGGTTCTCCAGAGTCCACCCACGATTTTTTCCGCTTGGGATTCTCATAAAGTATCCATTTTTCATCACCCGTCACGATTTTCCAGAGAAAGTTCTTCCTTCGTTGTTTGCTAAGCAACCAAAGACACGTGTTCATCCGTTGTCCGAGGTTATATTCGGTAAGTTCATGTGGGACCCATTTCCCGAGCTTCTGAATTTTTCCCATCGCGTGTAACCTCTTGGCAACGGTTGATCGATCAACTCCTAGTTGGGCTGCAAGTTCTTCTTGTGTCTGTGAAGAATTTTGGACCAGTAAAGTTTCCAAATCGTCGTCCGAAAATTTTTCAGGCTGTCCAGTACGCGCACGGTCACTGAGTTCGAAATCATTGTTTCTAAAACGTTTAAACCAATAATTGCATGTTTCGTAAGACACAATACTCTTCCCGAACACAGAACAAATTGACTCCCACGCTTTGGTGACACTTTTTCCTTGTTGGAATTCGTAAAGGATGCAGTGGCGAATGTGCAGCTTATCGGTTGCCATTGTTCTTGCTACTTTCTATTAAGGTTATGATGCTCACCCAATAAATTCATACAGCGTCTTGAACCGGGCTATGTCAATACTTTAAAATCCTAAAAGGACGTTGAAATATTTCAACTTGAAAGAGGATTCCCAGCCTGCTAGAAAAATCTGTAAAAATTAATTCACACACCTAATTATGCGTATTCAAGAATTATCAATTTGAATGTAATCAGCTACGGCGTCGATCTGCGAATTCGTTCGAATTCTTCATTTGAAGGTTAGAGTGAACCGTGTCACATCGCGAGTGAATGCTTGGGAACTTGTGTGAGACAAGTTTATCTTCAAGTTATAAAGAAGAATCTTAGTTCTGCGTTCGGCATCTGTCGGAATTTCGCTACGGAATTATGCATAGACCCAATAATTGGGAAAAAAGAATTTCTAACGAAGTATGCCTGGTGAATTAGTCTAAACGCGGTGTAACAATTTTTTTTTTATAAAGAAAATGTAATTGGTGTAAAATAATGAATATATTAATTTTTTAACAGTGAAAATAATAAAATAATTCGCAATAAGAAAAAATTAATCAAAATCATTCGAAGTAATTCGAAATAATAATAAGCATTAAAAACAATAATGTATCATTTAAAATAATGAAACATCATTGTTCGAAAATATGCTAATAGCGTTGCGATTTCGCGAGCAATGAAAGACGGATTATCGTTGCTTGATTAAATTTCGCGTTGATCCGCGCTGCGCTACTGATAGCGTATAGTCCGCGACTATATACGCTTCCATAGAGAATAACGTAGAATCAAATGGCCATAGATGATCCTGGTGCTGCTTTTCGTACATGATGCTGCGTGGATATTGTCGGCGGATATTTTGACCAAGGGGTTGCACGGAGCGTTTGGCCGGAGTGGAGGGGTGAGTTTCCGAGAAGCTTATTAAATTCGTGAATGAACGGGCAAGGAAGAGTCGAGAGGGAAGACCGTGCGACGATCGAGAATAAATAGGGAGTGAATGGTTTGCCGCAGAAGTCTGTGCGATGCACCAGTTTTCTCCCTCTCCCCCTATTTCTCTCTCTCTCTCTCTCTCTCTTTCTTTGTCATTCTTGGTCTCTCTCTCTCTCTCTCTCTCTCTCTCTCTCTCTCTCTCTCTCTCTCTCTCTCTCTCTTTCTTCCTTTGTCATTCTTGGTCTTTCTTTCTCCCAGTGTTTCTCTCGGATCGCTCCTAATTATGTCATAACAATTTAGACCCCGCGTTGCCGCGGTGCTGCGAACAAATTCTCGCAACTCGCTCGTGGACTCTCGGCATTTTGTCGAGAGAAGCGAGGGCGAAATTTCCCGTTCGTCTGTTTTCCCTTTCTTCTCAATTTTTTAATCATTTTTTCATTTCATTTTCTCCCTGCCGGTCAAGACGCAGGCACGCATACATGTGTTCCGGAGGGGATGGACTCCAAATCGGTGAAACAAATAAGTAAATAAATAAATAGGTAGATATGTAGAAAAATAAATAAATGTATACCTCAAAAGCTATTTGAAAGTCTTTAAATTTTTGTGATGTTGACGATCAGCACATCCGGCCGTTTTCTGGCTGGTCCTTGGAACAATCTTTATATAAAAATGCCCACAATTCTCCAAAGGTAATTTTGTAAGTAATCGAGACTTACATGATGTTGTCTATGTGCACAATAGCCTACTATGAGGTGAATCCTTGAAGTTGATTGTCCCCAAAATAATCACCGTTTTCCATGTTTATGGAACCGTGGCGGAGTTACGCTCTTGTTTTAAGGAGGCTGGAGCGTTATCCACAATCCAAGATTTACAAGGCAAACAAAATATATATGTATGTTATTGTACAGATTATAGTGAATCTTTGCGAATTTTTTGAAATTTTTTTCACTACAAAACACCAGAGCTAAAAATAGTTTAATGTATGTAATTTTAACGTGCGGTTAAATATGAAAAACGTTCACACTTCGGGTGACGTAATTTTTTTGGCTATTTAGAACCAAGATAAACTATTTCAAGCAACGGATTAACGTAAACTAAAACTTTGTAAATATTTAGAAAAAAAAACCCATCTAACCTATCAACCATATGAATTCAATATTGAACCATTAAAGTTTAATAAAAGATTACGAATCTTTTTAATCTGATTAATATTTTTTATATATCACAACCATGTTTTCCTCGCTTTTCCGTGCGTGTAAACGGTACGTAAAAGATGCATTTTACGTCCTAGGATAAAAAAATTGTGAAACGAGTCTGTACAACAGCTGTCGGTCGTTAGGTGCTGCCCTCAGTCGTCAGGTCGAGGAATTATTGTGTACGCTGAGGTGTTATTTGCGGGAAGAAACACAACCTCACTTTCACGTGACACCGCGACAACGCATCGTCGATCTCGCCACGACATAAATCATTAATGACAAAATTAAATAAACAATGAGTGATATTGAAAAACATAGCAGCGACGAGTGGCTCCAATGCACGCCACTAGATCGAAAGGAAGCCGCGACAAAGACGACACACGAAATATTGCCATCAAAATCAAAAGACCTCTGTCAATCGACGTATGATCCATTTGTGTATATGCTGATACATTTCAAAGCTACGTTTGATGTCTACGGGAGGGCTCCGCCTCCTTTATCCCCGCGCGTGCGATACAGCTTCCATGTGCGATACACCTTACATATGCTTGCCGCCATATGTATTTAACAATAAAAACGCTCGAAAAACATGGTTTTGGTATATAAATAATCGTGCACGTAGGGAATTAAATGTTAAAAATTACCGTGCAGTAACGGTAACCAGATGACAACCCTGAAACTTCGCTTATTGTTACTGAGTAAAACACAGATTTTCACGAAAATAAAATAAAATTTCTTCTTCAGATAGAAAATTTTACCAGATTTTCTAATAAATTTTCATGTGTAACAAAATACGCAAAACTTAAATTTAAAAAATATATAATATCAGCGAAATTTTACTGTGCATTTTATTATTTTATGCCTTTCAAAAATGTCTATAAAAAAGTATCGTCTTTATAACAGTTATTTTAAGATTTATTATAAAATTTAATGAGTGTTATAGGAAAATGTATTGTGCTCTCGGTAAAAATTATCGTGCGCGCTACCCTTCTTGTATAGTAAAATTTTAGTTACGTATTTGAAATTTTCTGTAACGTGAGTTAAAAAAAACTTGTCGCATACGAATTATTGTGCTTTTCTCACTTGTCACCACATTGAAATATATCACGGTAATTTTTACCGTGAAATTCACGACAAAAATTACTTTTTAAGTCTTTCCGTGTGTGCACCGCGAAGACAGGGGCTTTTACCTCTCCCGCGATGCTTGCAGTACTCGTGGTAAAAGATCCACATTGTCTCCTTGGTATACAATGTACTATTATCTTTTCAATGTAATAAAAGATTACGACTCTTTCATAATAATCATCAATAATGTCATACTTTTTCAAGTTGGTAGTAACACAAGTGTTTTTCTTTTTCACGTAATAAAAGTATACAAATACATAATTTTGCTGTTTAATTATATATTTTATGAAAACATCGCATCTACAGAATAAATCTATATCTCGTATGCATATGAAAGAAAGAGAGTTACGCAGAATAAAATCAAGACGACGAAACGTTCCACGCCAATGCGAGAGTAGATGAGTCTCTCGTTCGTGATCTTTTTTCTACATGGACCACGCTCGTATGAGCAACCCCACCATTCTTCCGTTGGACGACCGCACTATTCAGGGCGTCTCATACCGGAAAAACTTCGAACCTTTATGCATCAGAGATTACCTAATGTGATATGTATTAAAATAATAAATATTTTCAATAGCTGACAATATTTATTATTTTCTTATTTTTATGTCAAGTAGTTATTTTTATCATTTTTAAATATATTTTTTATTGTTATATTTATTATATCACAGTTATCGTGATTGGCGTATTTTTTATTGTCAGAACGTAATGAAATGAGGAAGATTACATCGAGCGGACGGACGAGTGTAAAGAGGCAGAGGTACGTCGCGGGTTATATCGCTCGCCACTAAATACATAGCTAGTTTTTGCTCTGAATCAAAGTTTGCAAGAAGCGTCATTAAGGATTGTTAGTCTTTCCTCGAATGCTTCATAGGCCTCAAAGTGTTGAATATGAAATCGCGTATTCGAGTATAAATCTACAATAATCAGTTGCTGTATTGCTATTTATTAACATTAAGTGCGAGTCGAGAGCGGCATGAAAATTTTTTAATTCATCAATGAAACGTGTCTCTTTCTCTCTCTTCCGCGACCTTTCACTATGACACAGAGAGGGAGAGCTGGAGCGATAGAGAGAGGGAAAGAGAAATACCACAGACCAGTCGCAGGGAAGTCAACCAGAAAAATGTGGTGTAGATTAAAAAAAAATGTATATTTTTCAAGCCTATCGGACCACAGCATTGACGTGTCTCATGTGAGCAGCTAACTTTCGTTTTCCAGATTAAATACATTTTTCAAGAAATATTCTTACAATCTTTTATTTAGCTCACGTTACGATTTTTTCCCTCCTTTTTCCTCTCTTTTCTCGTCGTCCCTTTTTCTCAATTTCTGCAGCAAAAATGATACGAATTGAGAGAGAGATATATAGAGAACGAGATGGTGAGAGAGACGATCAATTCTCACTCCAATACTTCAAAGTCTCTGCAAAGGATTCTGAGGCCTTTGAAAATCTTTTCGTTCATCGTGGTCTGCAGGGATCAATTAATATAGAATAATTTAAAATACTCATTCAGTATATATATATATATATACAATCATATTTTAGTACCTCGCTCTCGGAGATTGTCAAATAAAACGTTCTTCAAAGTAGGAAGCTCAAGCAATAGGCTATGGTCTATAAAAATAAAGGGCCTCAAGAGAGTCGTCGTTAGAAAATATATTACGGATAATAGTAGGGAAGACAAAGCGATCATCAAAAACGTGCAGCACGTTGTAACGACATAACTAAACGAAAAAAACTGTATCTGATAATTATTATTCAATGAGTATAGAAATTGTCGTCTTGTCTATTCAATCTAAAATGCCCTATATACTCATTTGAATCAGCGATCTGAGCTGATAGATGTTTCGGGTGAGGCCATTGGCGGTCTCTCTTTCTCTCATTTCTTAGACTCTCTTTGTAGCTCTCTCTCTCTCTCTCTCTCTCTCTCTCTCTCTCTCTCTCTCTCTCTCTCTCTCTCTCTCTCTCTCTCTCTCTCTCTCTCTCTCTCTCTCCTCTCTCTTCCCCTCTCTCTCCATCGTTTGCGAAAGACGGAAAGAATTTCGCGAAGAGAGTAAAATCGTTCAAACTCCGAGTTAGCTTTAAGGGCGTGTAACGTGAATTCGCGGAGGCAAGTCGTGGAAAGGAAGAAGGAAAGGGTTTAGAATCGAGCCCGCGCAGAGGCCGGCTAAATAGCCGCGTGAAGATCAAAGAGATTTTCTCCTCTTACGGGAGAAGAAGAACGAGCGAAGGAGAGAGAAGATAATATGCGTCCGAGATATTCCAAGAGAGAGAGAGAGAGAGAGAGCGAGATGGTTAACGGGCTCCGGGAAAATTTGTAGTGTTCCATCGATGAAGAGCACACCGGTCGACTTCATCCCTCAGGGTGGAGTCTTCGATCTCGATATAGTTTTTTTTCGTCATCGTCCTGGGAAAGTTTAACAAAAAATGTAGTACAAAATTGAATCGTGCATACATAAGTTGAACATGAACCAAAATCGTAGAATTGGTATCTCGAAACCCACAAATTCCAAAATATGAGAGCCTTTTTGTCAACATGATTTATTACAATTTTTTTCCTCTGCCTACTAATCAGATCTTAATGATTTTCAGTCCTGATTAGTAATGTCTAAGGTTAGTGGACGATTTTTCGTACAATTTTACGCAAGTTGAAATTTTGACTCGCTTGGCGAAACCTGATCTAACCGAATATCATTTTGGTATTACGTTTTTTTTTCTTCAATATTTCTTCGTATGTCTTTTACTGGCCTTTACGTTCCCATGCCAGGGAACGGGGAAACTGTAGAAGACTTCCACAGTTAATGCACAGCAGAATGAGCACTCATCCTAGTATTGGCCCAGACCCAAGCTGCGTGATGTGGAAGATCGCTTAAGCCGCGCCCTATCGCATCCTCGCCACTGTCGATTTTCAGCCCTTCTGTTTTTCTTTCCGATTGATACGTCCGAAGGTTTCATTCTCGAGTCACGGAAAGGAAATAAATGTATACGAACCAAATTATTATCGTTTGTCTATCGTACATAGACAAATGCCTCGAAAATGGCGAGGGGGGAGGGGGGTCAGGAATCAAGAGCACAAAAAAGGGTGAAAGAGTGCGAAGAGAGTGAATAAGGCAACGTAAAAAGAGAGGAGGAGGAAGCGAGAAGCGATCGGGATGGAATAAAGGTCGGTATGACGAAAAGTTAAAAGGTAGCAAGATCGATTCGTGAGGCTACCGCGCTTCTCACCGCGTATACGTGATGCCGTCGTCCAAATCTTGGCTTTTTCAGGCCTACGGACACGCATGTTTTTTGGGTTCTCTGGTCATCGTCATGTTCCATCGTGTCTCTCTTTTTTTTTATGTACGATTGAATATTTCTCTCCTCCAAGCTTCCATGCCTTGTCGCTCTCTCTCTCTCTCTCTCTTGCTCTTGTTCGTTAAAGGACCGAGTTAATTCAAAATCGTGCGAGTCGAGTGTGGGAAGCATCGTGGATGGAATTAAAGTCCTACGTTCGTATAATATTAGATGAAGTAAAAAGTTATGAGTGTTTTTTCGCTTTATTTCGACGATGAAATTAACATCGTTAGGATTATCCGATTTAGATCAAATATGCGCCGTTTTGTTCAATAACTTTTGTTCATTTTGAAGGAAATTTCATAATTCCGCGATTGAAGAAGTCCTCGTCCCTATTGGTAAAAAACTTGACCAGCTCATTTTCACAAGCCTCTCTTCAGGCCAGTTTTTTACCATGAAGAAAATTTTGCAAATGCTTGAAAAGGTGATAATCGCTTGGTGCCAGGTCTGGATTATACGGCGGGTGCGATAGAACCTCCCATCCAAGCTCTCGGAGCTTCTGGCGCGTCGTTAAAGATGTGTGCGGCCTGGCGTTGTCTTGATGGAACACAACACCCTTCCTATTGGCCAATTCTGGCCGCTTCTGGTCGATCGCCTGCTTCAATCTGGTCAGTTGTTGACAGTAGAGATCCGAATTGAGTGTTTGACCCGATGGGAGCAGCTCATAGTGGATGATTCCGTTCCAATCCCACCAAACACACAGCAAAACCTTCTTGGCCGTTAATCCGGGTTTGGCGATCGTTTGGGCCGGCTCACCGCGATTGGACCACGATCTTTTTCGGCTGTTGTTCTCGTATGTGACCCATTTTTCATCGCCAGTCACCATCCGCTTCAAAAATGGGTCGATTTCGTTACGTTTCAGCAAAGAATCGCAGGCATCAATTCGCCCAAAAGGTTCTTTTGCGTCAATTCGTGTGGCATTCATACATCGAGCTTCTCCTTTCACCAGCCTTATGCAAATGGTTCCAAACGGTTTTCTGGTTAATCTTCAGTTCCTGGGCAGTGGAATAAGTGCTCACATGCCGGTCCGACTCGACGATTTCCATGATTTTATCGACATTTTCGACGATTGGTCTACCAGAGCGTGCCTCATCTTCGACGCACATATTACCAGAACGGAATCGTTGGAACCACCGCTTTGCTGTTGCATTCGATACTGTATTGGGTCCATAAACAGCACAATTTTTTTTGGCCGCCTGCTCCGCCTTTTCACCTTGGTTGTAGTGGTACTGAAGAATGTATCGAATTTTCTCTTTTTTTATCTCCATTTTGGAACGCTGTAACACACAACTGGCTTCACCAAACACAACACTGTCAAAGAACTTTTTTTGAAGCGTAATGTCACCTTTAAATCGCCGTATAGTATGACCCGATGCGATGTATACATCGTGAGATATGGCTCACTAAAGACATCTAGCAAAAAACGCTCAGAACTTTTCACTTCACCCAATTATATCGATTCAGTCGCGTTTAGAAAACTCCTTACTCGGAAAAAAAATGCATGTACCTATATCTTCATTTTTTCTAAATTTTTCTTTACCAAATTTTATGCCTATTAGGATTGCTATCAATAGCGCAATAGTAATAATAATCGTTTTACACATTATTATTATTCACTATTACAGAGATATTATTATTATTCTCTTTTTTCATAATAATATAATATTTTTCATATGTCCTTTCGTCATTTATTTTTATTCCCCAATATTTTTTTATTATTATTATTCATATGTCCTTTTGCCATATGAACATTAGTTTTATTTACAATTTCTTGTCACAAGCAACGTAATATTAAAAATGTCGAGAAAAAATAGCGACTTTGAAAGCGTGCCGTGAAAATTTTTTTTTTCAATTTAACGATTGAATTACGTATAAAAATATTAACCTGCGACAGGAAAAAGTGCGCGGATCTCATTGGGATCGACAAAATTCTTTATTTTCCTGATTTTCTTTCATTCGGGGGTGGAGGGAGCGCAGCCAGCCTGTCCCAGCTAAGAAAGTAGTCGGGATACAACGGTCCGGGATCATTGACTCCACTTCCGGTTCATGAGCGAGCATCTCCGTCGGTCTCGTTGTATCTACGCTGCTCTCTTAGCAATTTCTTCCTCTTCCTTGCCTTCTCTCTCTCTCTCTCTCTCTCTCTCTCTCTCTCTCTCTCTTCCAACCCCCTCGCTCTTTCGCTCTTTCTTCCTTTCCCTCAATCAATCTCCTCCTCTCTTGTTTCTCATGGAATTCTCGTGGCGATGCAATATCGAACGTCCCGCGGATGAATGGAAACTATTTTGAGACGGATAAGCATGAATAATCAACGAACATCGGCATGTTCGCGACGAGTATTAACCTCCCTCCGCGGGACATGGTACGATCTTCCAGTTATTCTATTTCGATCCCGAGAGTCTCGCTTCACACGGTGAAAATTCGCGCGGATTAGGATATTTCGAGATATTCGCAGCGGGTGTCCCTTCACGAAGCGCACGAAATTTAATAATGTCTTTTTCTATTCCCTTGAGTGTGTTTATGTGTATGTGTGTGTGTGTGTGTGGACCTTACCGAATGAACTGAAGGACTTCGAACGACGGGGTTATGTTCGAATACCATTCTCACGTTGAATCGAAACTTAATTTGCCGGAAAAAGTTTGACAATTAATTTGTCATTTATTCGAAACAGGAACTCCAAGCACCGATAATAATCGAGAATGTAGTAAACCGTCCAGCGAATGGACGAATAACAACACTATAGGATTCAGATCGACTGTGAAGTGAAAATGTTATTAATACAAAATTTTTAATTGCTATAGCTAACAAAGGATATTGTTCTGATAGAAGAAAACAAATTTTGAAGTAATTGCAACAAATAATATTGTAGGAATTGATAAATAAGTAGCGAAATGACAAAATCGCCAGTGAATTAACGAAATTACCGGTAAATGGATACTCGGCCACCAATACATGGATATGTAGTGTAGATGAACGCTGTAAAGGATAACGATTTATAATTTATTTTTTATTACACGCTAGATTTGGTGATCGCTGTGTTCCACAAAAATTATCATATTCTTATACATAGGAGTATCATATTTGTCATTACAACTTCGTAGTATGTACACAAAGCTTTTTTTGCATCGTAATGTGACATTCTCAAACAAACTACCAAAGTTTGTTTCGACAGCGAAATAAAAAATTAAATATTGCCTAAATTAAAAAGAACGATTGAAATGATTTTATGACAACATTCGATGAAATGTCAATTCCTGACAGTTATTAGTTTTGCAATATTCAGCAGATGAGATGAATTTTTCACTTTGTTTTGAGAATTATCAGAACAGAGCCTATATGTCCATTGACTGGAGAGAGGTTAGAATGCAGCACTAGTGAATAAGCACGTCTAATTCTGACCTACTATTACGAATTTATTCTATAATTTTGCCAAAAATCAAAGCCTAATTATATGTTAAATAAAAAAAGTAGTACTTACCCTCGAAACTCATAAAAACTTTTGCTTTCGCCTTTAGAACATACTAGAAATTCCGTGTGGCGTCAAAATTCGATATTAACTAAGAAATTGGTTTAACGACACCTATGATTTTTTTGCTAAATTATAGTTATTCGAGTTTTTATCAACAATTCATATTCTTTACTTATTTTAAACATAAATTAGCTTTCATTAATTCACTTGCCCCTGTCCATTCACTGGTCGGTCTACCCTATGGTGCATCGAACATCGATGAATGAAAAATTTGTTTCTTTTTTACCAAAACGAATTATTTCACATTGGTCGCCATAATGTTGCTTATAAGTACTTACCAAACGCTATCTTCCTAAATTATTCCACATTTTTAAGCCAAAGCGTTACGAGAATACAAGAGGAACGGAATCTGTTGTGACAGACGTCGGTGGACCTGACAAAACTATCAAGGTTGCGAGTGCCTACGGAGCCCAAGACGAGAAAGTCTCAGGATGAAAAGACCTCGCGATTCATTAAATAATTGGAGCACTCGAATGATATTTCTCTGCCGGAAAGAACCCAAACAAATCCAGTGGCTAAGGAACTTCAAAAATGAAGACGTGACTGAGCCAAAATGAGCGGCGTGCTGTCAAAAGATATCAGCATAAATGATTTCGTTCCCAGATCCATTCTATCGCTTGGTCATTTATCTCGTTGCATTTCCGTTCGACTCGAGACAAAGTTGGCGAGAAACAAATGGAACTTGAAAGAGGAAGAAAAAGCCGAAGGAAAGATAGAAAACTAAACAGTCCAGACAAGAAAAAGAGTACTCCTCGTGTCCTCCGAATGATTGAAGCAGTCAAAAGGCCTATGATGTCCAAGTTATCAATTCTAAACCGTAATGTTATCTTATCTTCGATTATACAGACCCAAGCTTCATCCTGAACTTTGAAATTTCTCGGCTGGTTATCGTCGGGTAGTCATTACGTGTTTTAACGAATCTCGGCAAGTTCTCGCTGCATCCTCTTCGAGTTCGTCGAGGTATCGCGTATATATCCGCGAGGAGCTTCCATAGAGGAGAGAGAGAGAGGGAGAGAGAGAGAGAGAGAGAGAGAGAGAGAGAGAGAGAGAGAGAGAGAGAGAGAGAGAGAGAGAGAGAGAGAGAGAGAGAGAGAGAGAGAGAGAGAGAGAGAGAGAGAGAGAGAGAGAGAAAGAGAGAACCGAGGCGTAAAAGAAACACTCCCGATGCTACCGTAACCGAGCATGTAGTACCTGGAATCGGTTCCGTGAGAAAGGGACAGAGAGAGAGAGAGAAAGAGAGCGGGGGTAGGGGGGGGGGAGATCCATCACGTCAGGTATTTCCAGGCAGAAGAAGAGGCGTCAAGAATTTATCGGCAAGCTCTCCAGGTACTCGTCATCATCCCATCTCGTGGCTGAACATGAGAGAAGCGGAAAACAAAAAGTAGTGTTAATCAATCGGTAGGTGAGCTCGAAGCCTCCTATGAGTGTTTGCCCTTGTTAATACTTCATTACTGTATTATAGTGTCAAGTACATGGATATTACTCGACTTCTCGAGGGCAATGATTAAGCCTGTTAAACATGCAAGCGAGACCGAGAGAAGGATAGGTACAGAGAGAGAGAGAGAGAGAGAGAGAGAGAGAGAGGAAGAGACAACGAAGCAATGAGAAATATCATATTGCACCGTTTGCGTTTCGTTGGAAGGACAAATAGGCAATTTTACCGAGGTGACACAATTTGCACTTCCCACTATTTTTTTGTCGGCTAGCACTAAAACTTACAGTGCTTCACCAAACCGCCATAATTGAGCAGTAAACATACCTCAACGATTAAGATAAAACGTCCAGTTGGACTATGCAAATAATAACAGCTGTCCCATTATATATAATCATTTGAAAATGTGTGAGCATTACGAAGGAACGTGTCAAAAAGTGCACGTAATGCATCAGTAAAACGTAAAGAGGCCTCTGTTCTCCAACTACACTTCCTCTTGCTGCTATCACGCGGATAACAAATGACTATACGAATTTTAATAATGATACTGTGGAAAAGTGACCAAAGTTCCGGGTGGCTTTGAGATATCTCTTTCACGAACTCGAATAATCAACAAGTAACTGCTTTTCTTGTACAATTAAGTAAAAATACATCCCAGTATACTGGTAAAATTTCGAGTCAAGTTACCGAACTTTTAACAAAAAATTACGACTCTCAATATCGTCTATTTTATGGAGATAACATGCTGGCCACATTTCTATCTGATAATTTATATACCAAATAACTCTTGATGTCTGATTAAAGTGCTCTAAGCATGTGAACATTCTGAAGATTTCATAACGACAATAACAGGGGGCCACTAAATGTTTAAGGCAGGCAACCACTTTGGGAGACCGAAAATTAGATGATTTTTTGGATTTTTTTTTATTGTGGAAAAAAACGGAAATTTCCGCAATTCTGACAATAATTTATTCATATTTTCATACATCTCTGGTAATTTTTTCAAGTTATTTAATGTATTAATTAAGGTGTAATCCGCTGTGTCCCTTGACGTGTCCTCATCGTCGTTGTCGATTTGCGGGAATTGTGCAGCTCGCAATTCGCATCTGTAATAGTTCAAATTTTTTTTATACACTCTTGAGATGTTTTTTAAGAACATGAACCTAAATTTTGAAGAAAAAAAATCGAGAATTGAATGTTGAAACGTGTTTGAAAAAAAAAGATCGACTTTTAGCATTTTTTTCCCCGGCATTTTACAATAATAAATATGTTTTAAACAATCTAATATTTCCAACTTTAGGTTCATATTTTAATAAATTATATTATGTAAACGTGTTCCAAATTTGAAAATGATCCATCGATTAGTTTTTGAGTTATTATTCCCACAAATTGAAAAAATGTCGTTTCGAAAGAAACACGTTTAAAGTTTCACAAACGAAAAACTCAAAGTCAAATGTGCTTAATCAAATGATAAAGTGTCTTACCGATTAATCAGCGATTCCAGCACCATACAGCAGTCCTTCCTCTTCCTTATGCAACTTATTTGAAGCTTGAATTTCCTCTTTACGAGCTTTTCGAGCTTCTTTTGTCACTAATAAACTTTTTATATTTTGCCGAGACACGCGCATCTGATCCATTTGCCCGGTGTATCCGTAGCTCTGCCTGCCAACTACGATTTGTAGTTCATTCATAACCATAAGTAGGGATGAATTTCCTTCATTGAATAAAATAGCAGCAAGAAATGCCGCTACCTCGATTATTTTGTACCCAGAATGGAGATATTTTGGAGCTAATCGGCAAACGGTCGAGTTTGGGTTTTGTTTGGGTTTCGAAAACCCACATTTAGGTTATGAAAATCCAAACAAACTACCTAACTGAGCGCTCGTGAATACCTGAGCGTGCTTGGGAGTCGAGCGGAGAGTTTTTATCATTTATATACATATCGTTAAAAGGAATCCGAATACCGTTTTGAAATTTTCAGGGTGTATTCCTAAGATATTTTGCTAACGATTTATGAACTAAAAAAAATTGATTTTTTGAAGCATCCAAAGCGGTTGCCGACCTTAAAGAAAATATTAATGATAAAACTTAGAAAAATATGACTAGTAAAAGAATTTTCGTAACCACGACTTCTCAGAGAACGTGTAAAAATGGCTAAATCTACTAAATTTATAAAAAACTTTTCAGTCCAGTTCATCGTTGGGTATAATAATTGCTTGTACCTTGTTTTATCAAGCACCACTGTAATCTACTAATAATTTAAAAGGGCCCTGGCTTATGCGCCCACGAAATACGGGCCTCCGCTAAAGAAATATCTCACGGGGGCATATCCAAGGACAGAGCGGATCAAATAGATGCATTTTTGGGAATTATCTCAAAAACTATTAACCCGATTTCATCCAAGTTTGTTTCATTCGAAAGTATAAATATTTATGTATATTGACAACATTTTTTATAAATCTATATTGACTGGGAGATCTGTCATTGTTCCGGCGTCAAACATGTCCTTGCTGGCCTGGTCTGCGGTCCCCATGATTGCATGCAGTCGGTTGATCTGAAACAAAAGTTTTGAAAAAATTCTTAAAATGTAATAAAGCCCCTCGCATCGTAAGATAAAAAAAAATCACGAAATAGCGGCTGATTGAAATTTACATCCATCTTTCAACGTAAATTTTCGACCTTTCTGGCTTGATGAAAAAAAAATAATTGAGTAAAATAAAACAATCCTACAATGCGAAGACCTTTACACGTAACATTTTAAGAATCTTTTTGCTGAACAATGCTAAAACAGGCCAAATTGTCTGTTTTATCATTAAACCCGACCTATCTACGTTCAAACAACCAAAGTCAGTATCATTCAGCATTCATCGGTGAAGCGCTCGACCGTCCTCAGTCCGAAAGGGCGCGTGCCACGCGTCCCTCGAACCGGTTGCTTTCCAGAATAAATCAAAGAGCTGGAAAGAAGTTGGATGAAAGATTTGACACGCGGGGAAAAACGTTTGTGAATGGAAGTTCACCGCACATCGCATGCTCATAGTTTGTCATCGACGGGGCCAATTATCGTCACAACGTGACAAATGATGAATGCACCCGAGTTGGCGATAACGGGCATCAAGATATCCTCCAGGCATTTATCCTCCAGCGACTCCCTCACTCGTAATAATCCAACATCTTTTTTTAACATCTTCTCCGTTCTCTCTCTCTCTCTCTCTCTCTCTCTCTCTCTCTTTGATGCTATCTTTTTCGCCCTCTCCCTTTCCCCTTTTTTCGTACTATTAGTATGTGTATAGTTCTCTCGTCGCTGGTTGCACTCCGGACTATGCGCGGACCGTGTTGTGCGTGTACAAGAGAAAGAAAGAGAGAGAGGGAGGGAGGGCCTAGCCCCGCGGATTTTATGGCCCCGTAATGGGCCCCTTTAGCCTCAGGGTGACCGCGGAGCGCGCGCGTCAGTGTTCTCCTCTCGCGCGGATAGTCCGCGGCGGCGTCGAGGAAATGCGGAGCAAGGACCCCCGGATACTTTGGCCAGAGAACTGTGGTATTACATACATAGCAGTAGTTTTAGTCGTATAATCCTAGGCAAAATTTCTCTTCGCCTCTTTCTTCTCTCCTCCACTCCCTAGCCCCTGACTAGCCTAACTTCTCTCCCTCTCACTTGCAGCAATATGTTATGCACTTTGCGTACGTGTGTGCACTCGTCGTACTTCTGATAACGAAAAGGGCGCAACTCGGGACATTCGAAAGGCCCAGTTACAGGAATCGCTTGCTTCTGCGATTCAACACTCGATACCCGAGAGAGTTTTCCTATGTATACAGGGTGAGGCACATAAAGTGTTACAGAGCAATAGCACTCAAACTATTGATCATATCCAAAAATGTTTCAGACAAAAGTTTCGGTGTTCGAGAAGGCCGTCATACTGGACCACCCTATTTTTTTATCGGTGGAGGCGCTGAAGCTACGTCAAGGTCAACTCCATTTTTTTAAATGGAACCATGTATTTTTTTTCGACGACATTATTACCGATTTTAAGACGAATTCAGCGACCTACAACACAAGGTCATTCTAGTCACGCAAAGTATGAAAATAGTCGAAAAATCGAAAAAAATCGGAATAATCACTTTCAAAGGATCCATTAATCTTGGTTTGGGTCTACCTACAGAAGATGCTCGAAGTGATGACCCTCGACTTGTAAGCACTTGTTAATTCACTGATGAAAAGACCGTCTAACTTCAGCCAACATTTGTGGTGTAATTTCGGTACATGCTCGGCGTATTCTTTCTTTCGTGTCGTCAGGCGTGGTAGGTACTACCGCCATTACGCGTTCTTTGACAAAACCCTATGAAAAGTTCATTTTCGCGATCCGATGTACTCACATTAGAAGGTAATGCGTGACTAACTGATATGTCAACAGAAAATGCGTACTCGCTGCCGATAAGAAACATTGGTATCGTAAGAAATGAAAACAGCGATCAAACAAGTGTTTACAAGTCGAGGGTCATCACTTCGAGCATCTTCTGTAGGTAGACCCAAACCAAGGTTAGTGGATCCTTTGAAAGTGATTATTCCGATATTTTTCGATTTTTCGACTATTTTCATACTTTGCGTGACTAGAATGACCTTGTGTTGTAGGTCCCTGAATTCGTCTTAAAATCGGTAATAATGTCATCGAAAAAAAAATACATGGTTCCATTTTAAAAGGTCGAGTTGACCTTGACGTAGCTTCAGCGCCTCCACCGATAAAAAAATAGGGTGGTCCAGTATGACGGCCTTCGCGAACACTGAAACTTTTGTCTGAAACATTTTTGGATATGATCAATAGTTTGAGTGCTATTGCTCTGTAACACTTTATGTGCCTCACCCTGTATATAGAGTGTACCATTTTAAAGAAACCATTACGATTAATCACAAAGATGGTGTACAAAAAAAGTTTTTTTTCACAACAATTTTATTCTTTTGAGGGGGACAACCGATAATGATACTAAATATTTTTTTTTGTCAACACGCCTACGAGATACTGCGGTAGATTTCAACTTTTCAAATGGAAAGGCATCGTTTTTATTTTTTTTGGAAAAAAAATATTTGGAAAAGCTAAATATTTTGGAAAAGCTAAATATTTGGAAAATTTTTTGGAAAAGCTATTTTTGAGACGAATGCAAAGGAAAAAAACAATTCTCTAGCGCAAAAATCAAGAAAGTTATGGCGGTTTGAAGTTTTTGGAAATATCTTACACTACATACATTGCAGTGGTGAATTTAAAACGGTGTATTCGACTCTGTATGGCGAGCAATATTATCAGTTATGGCTGTTAAGTGACAATTTAGGGTTTTTTAAATAACGCATGTACATAAACAAAACTAAACCCTAACTCAAACCGAAAATGTGCCGAGAATCCGGAAATAGCGTGCGATATTTCCAACAACCTCAAACTGCTATAATTTTCTTGATTTTCGAGCGAGAGAATTTTTTTTTCGTTCGATTCGTCTTAAAATTAGTTATTAGAAAAAAAATGGAAAACATGCCTTTCAATTTTGAAAATTGAAAGTCACTGTGGTATTTCGTAGACGTGTTGACAAAAACATGTTTTATATTACCATCGGATGTCTCTCTTAAGGGGTTACGTGGGTATGAAAATTTAAAAAAATCCAGTTTTTTTAAATTTTATTATCTAATAGTACAATATGTCTAGAATATTTTCCCAAAGTTTTAAGTCAATCGGAGTAAAAGTCTAGGAGAGAGACCCTTCAGAAGTTACCCCCGTTGGGAAAGACCGGCCGGGAGCGACGCAGGTATACGCATTTTTCTCAAAACACTATTTTTGAAGTCGGTGGACACGATTTCTCAAAAACTAATGCACCGATCTTATTGAAATTTTGCATGCTTCTTCAAAATAGTATTGACTAGTGATTGAACGAAGGTTTTTTTTCGGTTACAAATAATTTTACAAGGCTATACGTAGTATAAATTGTACCAAAAATTGAACTATTTTGCATAAAACTCTGCCAAAAATCCAAATTTCAATTTTTTTTAAAATCCTTCGTTCGATCACGAGCTATACTTATCTACTAACAGAAAAAAATTGGTTTTTTAATGTCAGATAAAGCTATCATGAGTTATCCTGACCACCGCGAGGACACTTTTTTTTGAGGGGTCTCCGGAAACCAGGTCCCACCGGCTTAATTTCCCAATTTTTTTGATGAAATTTTTAAAAAATATTGTTGAAATGTTGCTCTTTTATGTGCTTAACATTTTGAATAAAATAATTTATATATTATATTTTTTTTAAATAGAGAAAATATGCTTTTTTTGGCTTCGAAACCCACGTAACCCCTTAAAACTATAAAACTCTTGTAGGAACACACATATCTGTAAGACCTCATCTTTTCGTTTTGTTTATTCTTCTTTTAATATGGGCCACGCTGTATATATATATATATATATACGTGACGTCCGCAAGGAAAATCTAGATGCCTCGTATCAATCCTATGATTGATAACCTATCCGAATCACCCCATGTATGTTCTACGATCTTTTTAGTTTTCGAGGAAAAAAATAACATTTTTATATTTTTCTCATTTGTACGTGTACTTTCGTGTACTTCGTTATTTTTTTTACTTCTGTTGTCATTGTGAAGTGCACTATTAAGCAATAAATAAATTACCAACTGGAATGTAACGTAATTGTCTTAGATTTTGATGAATAGTTAAACAAAATAGAATTGAGATGTTCGGTTACTAAAGTTGAGATGATAAAAATACTTATGCCGAATGGCTTCTAATTGGTTTTCAAAACTTCTAAGAAGAAAATACATACATAAAAGAGAAAAAAATAAGAATCTGTGCTACCGGAAAACTCGAAGAAATAAAATTTTAATGCTGTTTTCACGAAAAATGAAAAAGATCGTAGAACATACATGGGGACGTCACTTTTCAGGCCACCCTATGTATATATATATATATATATATATACAGGGTGAACCACGCAACGTGTGCACCTCTTTTACGACCAAAATATGCGTTGCACAAAAAAATGTTTTATACAAAAGTTACATGGTTTATAAGGCTACACTATGTGGTGCATTTATTTTTTTTATATGTGGAGGCGCTTCGAAGATTTGAAGGTCAACTTTATTTTTTCAAATGGAATGCTATATTTTTTATAGCGTAATATGATGGAGTATCGAATTCTGAGTAAAAAAGTATAGACCTTTAATAGCCCTAGAGTTAATAGCGAACGAGTAATTTCACTTTATTACTTAAAATCTTTCTTCACATAATATCAAGTTGGAGATTCATTCATACATTTTCACTTTTATCTTTCTGATAATAATCACGCACAATCACCGAAGGATACTTTAATACTGGATTACAATCATTGAGAAGATTGTGAATCATGATAAGTGTGTGTGATGTGGTAAATGTGTTCATATTGATAAACACTGTGATGTAAACACTGCCATTCAGAAATTTGTAGTAGATTTGAATCTCCAACTTGATATTACGTGAAGAAAATTTTAAAGTAATAAAGTGAAATTACTCGTTAGCTATTAACTCTAGGACTAATAAAGGTCTATACTTTTGAACTCAGAATTCGATATTCTATCATATTACGCTGTAAAAATATAGCATTCCATTTGAAAAAATAAAGTTGACCTTCAAATCTTCGAAGCGCCTCCACCTATAAAAAAAATAAATGCACCACATAGTGTAGCCTGATAAACCATGTAACTTTTGTATAAAACATTTTTTTGTGCAACTCATATTTTGGTCGTAAAAAAGGTGCACACGTTGCGTGGTCCACCCTGTATATATATATATATATATATATATATATATATATATATATTGCATATATAAAATACTAGGCGAGTGTAGTAAAACGAGCGGTAGCCGAGCGAGAAACTGGTCCACAGGTCCGCGAGATGTATAACTGGCCGCTACGCGAACACGTTCCAGCGCGAATTCCGTTCTCCGGCAATACGATGATGGGGAGAAATGGTCCTTTTCTATATATCCTCGGATACGAGTCTACTGTACATGTATTACTGAACAGGCCAAGTGCCTTGTCGAAGGAATTCTATGCCTCGCTAATGTGGGTACGCCTCTTTTTCTTGGTCGTACTGTTTCGTTTTCTTTCCTTCCATTGGCTTTTTCTTCCTCTATTTTTTTTCATTCGTTCCCACCAACTTGGTCTCGAATTAAAAGCGAACATAACGAGACACAGCGCGGTGCGTCACGATGGGTCTGGGAACAAAATTCTTTAGGCTTATATCTTTTGACAGCGCGTGTTTCATTTTGGTTCATCCTGTCTTCATTTTTGGAGTTCCATAGCCACCGGGTTTGTTCGGGTTTGTTCGGGCAGATATACCATTTAGGTGCTCCAATTATTTAGGAAATCGAGAGGTCCTTTTTTCCTGATAGTTTTTCTTCTTACACCTCTCTAGGCACGGGCAACCCTGATAGTTTTGCCAGATCTGCCAACATCTGTCACATCACATCCTTCCTCTTCTATTCACGCAACTCTTTGGCTTTAAAATATGAAATAATTCGAGGAGATAACGTTTGGTAAGTACTTTCAAGCGAAATTATTGTGATCAATGTGAAATAATCCGTATGGGTAAAAAATAAGAAAAATACATTCAACATTGTTGTTGAATGAATGACAAATTACTTCTGAAATTTTTTTAGCCCAATTAAATTTTTATTCAACGTTACAATGGTATGTGTATGTAACGAGCTAAGCAAGCCTATTTTAGTGTGTCTTCATGGCTTGGAGTCTCTTCGTTCATTGGGCAAAATCCATTATTGTGATCAATGTGAATTAATTTGTTTCAGTAAAAAATAGGAAAACAGTGTTTAATTGGTTTTAGTTTTAATGTCAGTTATATCCATCATGTTTTCGACCCTGTTTGCCATACCTGAGATGTCGAATATCCATAAGTAATCGTGTGCTACAAGAGTTATGCTCATAGAAATAATTTTGTCTCTATGATGTAGGTCTAATGCTTTAAACCCTGAAGGGGACCGACGGCAAGTAGCTCCGTAATTCTTCCACTGGTACATTAACGTACCGTGCAGTAAAAAAAACTTCAGGCAATCCCCTATACAGGTGCCTCAAGGCGCATTTCAGTGACGTATCGGCAAACGAGGCACACACATCGAAAGTTCGAAATAGATCTGTCAGACTATTTAGAATTTCAACTTTTCTAATCGAATCCAATTGATCTCTTTTTTCACTAGTCCTATTGTCCTCTTAAGGTGGTTCACTAGTGTTCTCTTAACTTCACTAGAGTCCTCTTAAGGGGTTGAAGCGGTCCAGTTGATTCAAATGACGATTCATGAGTTGTTTTTGAATAAATCTGAAAAAAATGCATGCAAGGTATAGATTTATTTTGTAGATGCTAATTTTTTATAAAGTATATAATAAAAGAAGAAAATTATGCATTTTCATACTTTGATTACGTGAGAAAAAAAACTGTTGTTTTACTATCAGCTTGAAAAAGTATAACATTATTGATGATTCTTATGAAAAAGTCGCAATCTTTTATTAGATTAAAACGATTAAAAATATGAAAACGTTATCGATGGGCAAGATGGGTTATTATTTTTCTAAATGTTTACAAAGTTTTAGTTTACGTTAATCCGTTGTTAGAGATGGTTTATCTTGATGCTAAACAGCCAAAAAAATTACCTTACTCGTAGCGTAAACGTCTTGCCCATTTAACCGCACGTAAAATTACATACGTTAAGTTATTTTTTAGCTTCGGTATTGTCTGGGAAAAAAAATTTCAAAAAATTCGTAGAGATCCAGTATAGTCTGGACAATAACATATATATATTTTTTTCATCTTGAATTGTGGATAACGCTCCAACCTTCTTAAAGAAATGGATGGATATTTTTTCTACAAAGTTTAGCGCTTTTTCCTCAAACCTCTGCACAAAATACTGAGTTGTTGGGTCTTTCTTTTCACCTTATAACTTTTGAAAAAACAATATTTTTACATTATTCTATTTTCATTCTAGTTGATCAGAGTGTTTCGATTTCACTACAATAATAGCTGAAAATGTGCGTTTGTTGACACGTTAACAACGAAACAGGCTGGTAGGTCTGAAAGACTGTGTGGTGAACCTAAAGTGGCGAAAATAGGCGCAACGATCTAGGGTTGAAGAACATCTTGATAGGGTGAAACGTCCGCATATATAATAGTGGAATAATTGATAATGAAAAGCGTTACCTTTTAATCGAGTCGTCACGTTCTTATTAGCTGGAAAACAATTCAATTCCACGGGCTATGTGCCATAGATCTTTGCTAGAGTTCACGATTAATACGTTTGCGGACGACCCAAGCCATTTCATTCTTATTATCATTCCATTCCTTCTCTTCTTCTTGCACTCTTTCTCCTCTCCTTATTCCTCATCTTCGCCAGGTGTAAATACACCGGTAAAACGAGATGTTAAGAGTACAACAAAGTGGATCGAGGACCCCCCGCGCGTTTTGCTGCACTTCGAACCTTCATCCTTTTGCCCCCCCCCCCTCCCCCCCAACCTGGGGCGAGGGTATGACACACTCGTGTAGGGTTCGAAGGTCGTTCTGGGCTGTTGTAGCTCTTCGATATCGGCGGATTTCTGTTGCGAATCGTAAGAAACGGATACCCTCGTGATTCATTGAACACACGTTGAAACACACACTTATGTATGCACACATGCACACTCGCATGTAGACACTTGTAAAATGCAAAATAATAGAACCGTGCATTAATGTATTACGTCTCGTGAAATTGTTATCATTAATATTTTTTCACCAACATTATGAATGCATGTATATAACGCGGCATTGCGACGCCGCTCGGTATATATTTTAGTAATATTATAAAATTGTAGTGTCTATTGGTACATACGTCTTTTCAGGCTGGAATTAAACTTGTGGGCTTAGGAAGTATTGCTGAAAAGATATCTGTCATTTTTGCAAATTTTGCCTGTCTAATCGAAGGTCGGGTGAAAATGGTTCAAGCTTTATCCTTGAACCTTTTGGTATGTGAAAATAAATGCTTCGAGTATTTCTCTGCACTTTGTTTCATCCAAATTCGTTGAGCAGAGCCTAAAACAATGGGATTTTATCCTTTCAAGACGTCTGCATTAGCTTGAAATTTCGTAAATACAATTTTTTTATTGCATAGTTTTATAGGTTAGGGTCTTGACTTCAATTTGCAACAAAGATTCGACAAAAATTCAAGAAATTATCCTCCTCGCTGCAATTTATCCTTTTTTTTTTTGCGTTGTTCTCGAAACTATGTGTTATGAAAAGGTTTGAGTCGTATCTCAAAATGTATTAGCCTGATTCACTTCAAATTCCAACAGAGTACAGTTTACAACATTTTCTATCGTATGACTGGGTGTTCTTTAATATGTCGATTCATTTGTTCATAATAAGAGATTGAAGTTTTTTTTTGTCGAAAATCCATTTTTTCCCTACACCTTGCCGTTTTCGTAATTCTTAAAACTTCAAAAAAGTATCCTGTCATCAAAAAGTTTTATTGTTATACTAAAAAAACATTATTTTATTTTTTATTCCAGATCACCTTTGCTATCAGAACCTCCCTACCGATTCGACATGCAAAACTTTGTTTTAATAATAATTTCATTGTTCATCAATACTTTTCAACAACGAAAAAACTTAAACTTGGGAAGACTTGGATAAAGTCCCGACCTCATCATCTCAATACTCTCATCACAAAAAAATATTTTAACCGACCTGTTTTTTCTTCCCCAAGCTTATGCCTACTCAATGTAAATTCATTTCTTTAGGTTGAATTATTATCTGGCTCACTTTGCGATGTTCTTTTTTCCAGTGACGTGATTACGAGTATCCATTAAGCTATGTAAAAAAATTGTTTTTCATAATAACCTTAGCATACAACCTTCAATACGAAATAAACCTAAGGTACATTTCCAACATATAAATAAACCAATTTTTCGTCATAACCGCGAGCGACGTCGTGGTCCCGTATATACGATATAAAAAACTATGCATTTATAGATATATCTATTAAAAAAAGAAAGAAATTAGTTCAATATATTTATACTTATATATATATATACATATATATATATATCCATTTACGTGTATATTATACATATCTAAGCATGTTGAAATGATTTCTCTTTGGTTATCACTCGTAAGTGATCTCTGGAGCATCCACGCGTGCCTCACACAGTCGCTGACGCAGCAGGGTAAGATCGAAACCGAACGAAAGAATGAAAATACATGTATAGTACATGCTTCCTATTCTTTCGAAGCGTGTGGGAGGTCCTGGCAACATATATATCTCTCCCACCCTCCTTCTATCGCTTTTTTACATACATACTCACCCATATATATATATATATATATATATATATATATATATATATATATATATATGTTTTGTACGTAACAGCAAAAGAGTCCAGCCAGAGGATCGAGAGCGAAACGTTCGGATTCACTGAGCCTCGGAGTCCGCAAGAGAGTACGTACCGAAGAAGAGTTGGGCTTAGTCATGCTGCTGCTCCTCGAAGCGTTCCCAGGGATCGTGAACATCACGCTGTTGCTCTTCCCTCGAGGATATGTGTTCACTATGTTCTCCCGCTTGGCGTGTTCTTTTCCTTCTCCTCTTCCACCACTTTATCCTTTTTTTCGGTGCTCTTCTCTTTCTTCCTTTTCCTACCCCTTTGCCCTGGTGTATATGTTGAATATCTCGAGCACACGATTCATTATTGTGTGTGTGGGTGTGTGTATGTGTGTGTGTGTGTGTGTGTGCACGTCGACCAACAAGACGTGGACAATGGCAACACGCGTGGATAAGATTGATGTCTCAGTCTCAGGAAAACGCCACGAGATAACTTTACGGCGGTATATCGGGAGAAATACTTGTCAGGTTGTGGCGATTAAATCGGCAGCTAATAGCTAATAACTGGAGAATGATATATATATATATATATATATATATATATTAATAATGCATTGGGTTGAGACGTATACGTCCAGTTTTTTCAGTGCTTTTCAAATTATTTATTTGTTGATAAAAAAATAAGAGTAATCAATCGTGTACGCACCATTTATAGCTTAGAGTTGTTTTTCCATTTTTCTGGAAGCCGAAGGATTCCTCTTTTCCAGAATTCCTAAGACGTGTTAGGGAAAAACTGATGCAAGTAGTTCTGGGAGAAGTTTGATTCTGATAAATTTTCACCAAGGAGTTTTGCCGAGCTGTCAGGACTGTATGGTGGATGCATTAAAAAATTCGAGCCAAGTTGCAACATTTGTTGTCGATTAATTTAAATGAGGAATGGCAAGTAGAAATTCGACCCACTAAATTTGGATGGTACAATCGATACGGCGCCCAAATATCGAGCTTCTTGACCATTCCGAGATTTCGCAAATACTGAGACAATCTTTTTTGTTCGCGTGATTGGTGAGAAGTTGTCCAACGCGAGATGCATCGTTAATGTCGAAATTCTCCTCTCTACAGATTGTTAACAACATGTATGTAATGCAATAGACAAAGTAACACTTTGTGAACGTTAAAAGTGCTTTGTCTTTCGAGAGACAGTTCCAACATTTTTTTTTTTTTCATCTTTTCATTATTGTTCCTCTTCCGTTGCTTTTTCTCTCGTCTTTTCATTAATTTTTTTAACCGTTGGCCCTTTTTCGTCACTTCTTTAATCTTTTTTTATTTTTTCGTCCCTTATTTTTATTCTCAATTTTTTTCCGTCTCTTCGTTAATTCTCCTTCGCCTTTGTGATTTTTTTTTCTCATTAGCCAGCGAATTCAATCACGAGTCACAATAGTTGAAATAAAATCGTTGAAATAAGATAGAGTTTTAAATAGTTTTGTTGAGTATGCAAAAGACAATTATACACCAGGCTTTACACTGTCTTGATTTCTTGACAATTATCCGACGGGCGACGCATTGCGGAGAACGCAATGTCCCATATACGCGTACGCACACTCACGAGTTGAGCATGGATACTACATACTCGTTCACATTAAGCGGCGAGAAAGAAGATGAAGCAGGTGGGAGAGGCCGGGAAAAGAGCGTGCCGGAAGCGAACAGGTGACTGGTAGTTCCGCACCATCGAGCCCTGTTCCGCGTCATGGGCCCTGAAGATCAGTTCGTATAATTCTCTGCATCTCTTATGCCATTTTATGTACATGTATAAACGCACACCCACACACATAAATATACATATATAGGGAATGACGTTTTTGAAGACGTTCGTTTTCGAGGAACGTCCTCATAATAGCCAATTGTCGACATACTCACCGCTATGCGAACTTCCATTATCTTTAAAACCATTTCTGAATGAATGGAAGCATATCTATGGAAAAATTATCCCAATGACTCCTCCCAAAAATCAACGAATCGTTGAAGAAAAATTGAAGGGTCGTACTCAAAACTGCCGGATGTGTTCGCTGGAGAGAGACATATTTCTCCGCATATATATATATATATATATATATATATATATATATATATATATATATATATGTGTTACAGTTGAAACCCGTTTTCAGTTTAAACGCGTTTCACCTAGTAAAAACTGTTTTGAGTAAACCCCTTCGTTATAACTAGTTTTTTTTCCGATGAAAACGAGAATATTTGTTTAGAAACCCAAACAAACTTTGACCTCATTCAGAAACAGTTGTAACTGATTAATTTCGTTAGAAATATTTTTTTTCCTCATTCAGACGAATTTGTTTCGGTTTGGATTCCTAGTTAAGACGAATTTTAACTAACATTCAAATTTATTTATCAGTAAATTCTCGTTTTTACCAGGAAAAACTCGTAACGAAGGTTTAGTAAGAATTCGTTTTTACTAGGGGAAACGCGCTAGAACTGAAAACGGGCATAACTGTAATACACACTCACACACACATATACCAGATGTACAAGTATGAAATGCGGATTTTTTTTCTAAAAAAAAACACGTTAAATTCGGAAGAATGATAAAAAGTGCTTTATTCAAAGTATGCTCCATCGCTTGTTATACATTTTTCCCATCTTTCGGGCAATTTGTAAATACCGCGCCAGTAAAAATCTTCCCCTTTTGCTGCGAACCATTCATCGAGCCATTTTTTCACATCTTCGTATGAACCAAAGCGCTGCTCAGCAAGTGCGTGACCCATCGATGCAAACAAGTGGTAATCGGAAGGAGCCAAGTCCGGTGAGTAAGCCGCACGGGGTAGAACTTCCCAACTGAGTGCTTCCAACGTGTCGCGAACCGGTTTTGCCGTATGTGATGGAGCATTGTCATGAAGAAAAATGACTTTGTGTTGCCTCTTTCGGTATTCTGGCCTTTTTTCAAGCAGCGAACGGTTCAAATCGGTCAATTGTTGTTGGTAACGTTTAGTATTAACCATTTCCCCAGGTTTTAACAGCTCATAATACATCACGCCCCTCTGGTCCCACCAAACACAGAGCATCGTCTTTCTGCCAAAGCGATTCGGTCTTGCGGTCGATGTGGATGGTGCGCCTGGGTCTACCCATGATTTTTTGCGCTTGGAATTCTCAAAATAAATTCACTTTTCATCCCCTGTAACTATACGATGCAAAAACGACTTCCTTTTGTACTCAGCGAGCAAAATGTCACATGTGTTTTTGCGCTTTTCCATTTGCCTGTCGTTCAACTCATGTGATACCCATCTACCGGTCTTCTGAATCTTTCCCGTCTCTTGTAGCCGATTGGAAACAGCTTGTTGACTAACGCCCAATTGCTCGGCGAGTTGTTTTTGTGTTTGCGAATCGTCTTCGTCCAACAATGCTTGCAATTCCACATCTTCGTATTTTTTTGGCGGTTTTCCATGTTCCTTGTCTGCAACATCGAAGTCACCACTTTTGAAACGCCGAAACTATCGTTCACATGTATCTTGCGATGGAGCATGTTCACCATAAGCTTCTCGAAGTAATCGCTATGATTCAGCAGTTGTTTTCTTCAAATGACAATAAAAAATTAATGCTGTCCGCGAATGCTCTTTGTTCGGTATAAATTTCGACATATTGAACACAACAACACAACACTATGCACACACTTTTCCAATTTATCACTCGTGCGCGTTTGACACTTGTTGATGACACAACAAAATGGCGCAGTGTCAAATCTTTATAGCACAAACTGCATTGGTGCACCATCTGTTGTCTGAAATCCGCATTTCATACTTGTACACCTGGTATGTATATATACATAGAGGGTGAGTCACGAGAAACAGAACACCTGAATATCCCTGTTGGATTTGAAAATACGAAGTATGTACATATCGGAATTTGAATGGTTTCGAAGAATGCACATGGCTATTATAATTTTTTTTTTTTATTTATTTTTTCGGTTTTTCAAGGTCATAAAAGATTTAAAAAATGGAATGGCATATTTTTTCCTTTTGCACATTGCAGCCGGCATGCAAACAAATTCAACCATGTAACATAGTATAACCTTCAACCCAAAAATATTGAATAAATAATAATTCAAAGTTTAAGAGTTTTATTTAATTTATTTTTTATTTCTTTATTTCTGCTACGCTAAATGATTCCTGTGAGCTGGGTTAAATTCAAATGAGTCACAATAATAGAACAGAGTAACAGGTTCGGTGATGACAGAAGATTTACGAAAGACCTATGCAAAATAAGCCATTCCACTAAAAAAAAACTTTGGTGACCTTGAAAAAAACCGAAAAAAAATGAAAAAAGCAATATATTACGGTAGCCATGTGCATCCTTCCAAACCATTCAATATTCCCCTCTGTATGTCATTGTTGTCTACAGAACTATATGGCTTTGCAATATAGTTCTGTAAATAACATTATATGATTTATAGGCTTCGGTAAGCACATTCAAGTTTTGGGCACTCGATACTCTCGAACAGCCCATATATAATTGACCATGCGAGAAGCTAACCCTTTCGCAGTGCACCTATACGCCCATTAAGGATCATATCTTCCGAATTTCATTAAGATAAAACCAGGTAATTCGATTTTCCCACACAAACATGAACATCCCGTTGCACCCCTGTACAGGGGCTGTTTTAAAAAATCCTAAAATATGCGTTTCATTATTTCTTTCGATGAGTATTTTTCTACCAGGCTTCAAGTTGAAACTTTTACATCCCATTTCGCCCGCTTAGCAGTTGATTTTCGAAAAGTCCTCTCTTAGTGCACCCATACACCTTCTAAGCAACATATCTTCCAAGTTTCATTTTTCTATCTCCGGCGGTTTAGGCTCTGCGTTGTCTGTATGTTAGTCAGTCATTCAGTCAGCCAGTCAGTCAGTCACGGAACTGTTTTGTATGTATAGATTAATTACTGAGTTTCAATTTAAAACCTTGCGGCTTTTTACATATAACACTTCCCAATTGAACCCTTTCCGATCACTCCGTATAACGCACTTCGCTAATCCGGCCTAACTTCCGTTGCGTTCAGAACCGTCTTGAGATATATAATACGGGATTCGCCGACAGTACGGGGAAGCTGTGGAAAACCAGTACCGGTATAGCGGGCGCATATCCGTCTGATTCTCTAGTGCACAAATTTTTTTACTCAGGTATCTACACCAAGGCCTCAGAAGTATTAGCCTTCCGCAGACTGGTTGATGCGCCAGCCATTGCACGGCCAAGCGGCCACCGCTCCGAGTATCGGCCATGCGCAACGCAGCTTAACTCGAAGTACCGCCGGAGCCGAACCCTAACCGCCTATCCTCCAATGTCAGTTATGTATATATATATCGTTTTTTTTTATTTACTTTCTATTGAGTTTTTATAAGCTCGATTTTCTCACCCGCTCTGTATCACGCCGATGCTTAGTTATCTCGCACATATAGAGGTACCGTGCACGATGCTCGTAGTGTGTTCTAACGGCTCAGCTTTTTCTTTGCTCTTCTTTACCCTACCTTATTCCTGTTCTTCTTCTTCTTTTTCCTCCCATTCCGCTTCGTGTGCTCTCCTGGACCGATACGTTCCTCGCAATTTTTTTTTTTTCACCGAGGGTCTTTTATTCCGACCTTCTTTCTTCTTGTGCGTATGTGTGCGTTCACGCGTGTGAGTATGTCTAGTGAACGTGGTATGTTGCAATCATCATATATGCGAGCAAAGAGAATATGAACTGCAAGCGCAAGAGATGAGATCTCTGCCATCGCAGGCATATAGCAAGTAACGTTCCATCTTTATCCCAATGTAGCTCTCTCCCTCTCTCTCCCTCCCTCCCTCTCTCTCTCTCTCTCTCTCCTCTCTCTCTCTCTCTCTCTCTCTCTCTTTCTTTCTTTCTCTTTCTCTCAGCCTCGTTCATCTTTCAGGCTGTTAATGCCGGTTGGGTCTGGTCACGACGTCCCAATCATTCTCACGTGGCCCCAAAGAATTTTTGCCTCCTCCTTGGCAGAAACATCGCCAGGTTCGCTTCAACTCACGTGGTATATGTATATGTATATATATATATATATATATATATATATAATGTATATACACAGATGTATATTTATAATATTACGTCTTTTTGGTACTACTCTCATCAACGTCATCCTCGGTATTTGCATCGCCGTGGAGTTTTCCTCGTCACAGTAATGGCCAAACGTCGAATTAGCATCCTGTGCTACCGTGAACGAGGCACAAGTATATGGTATAACTCCGATGCCCCGTGAACTTTCTCCCGCGTTCCCTCCAACTCTTACGATCTTACGCGTCTATCTTGATCTATCTTTATCCCTGCCTTTCGCTCTCTCTTTCTCTCTCTCTGGTCCTGTATTTCGTTTTCTTTCGCTCTCTCTCTCTGTCTCTGTCTCTCTCTCTCTCTCTCTCTCTCTCTCTCTC